>JAJKFI010000088.1:3352398-3394659 GCA_029204185.1 Lerista edwardsae
AAGCCCCCAACTCTGCTATAAACACTCCAAAGAATAACAAACAACAGTCCATACCTGGACATGAACAGCCCTCCATTATAGCTTCCCAGTAACCGATATTCATGTTGGATGGGGGCTATCTTAGCAGAGAATTTACTAGCAGAAATCCCCCTCCACTGCCTAAGTGCAGTCTCCCAAAAAGCCTTCCGGAGCTGGTCCTGCAGCCGCGACACGATCACAGCGCCCCCCTGCCTGACCCCCCAACAAGCATGACGGGGTTTTGCAACAGACAGCTCTATTCAGCAGGGACAGAATGATTATTTCTGACTGGCAGGAGAATTGCGCAAATTGCTCTAACAATGAGCGGGGCTTGAAGCGCGATGCATTCATGCTGACACGAGTGAAGTCTGACGGGAAAGCACCTGACGCAGAAAAAAGGGCTCACATGAACCCGAAACTCCAACAGGAACTGCTGGAGGTCGGTTTTCCCCCTACACACGCACTTGGTGGGACGTTGAACTGTCTGAGTGGGTTGTCTCTGCCACAGCGGCTCAGGGCTTTCTGGAAGCCTGTCTCAGCAAGGGGCCGGTGCACCAGCGCGTGCCTCATTTCCACGAACGAACAGCTGAGCGCACAGGATGCCTGCCGCTCTCACCACCACGCATGCGCTGAGCTCCAGGGGCTGGGGGGGGGCAACGAGGGGCGTGGGGGGCTTCTGCATGGTTTGTGCACCAGAATGTATTGGTGAGGTTTCCCTTACAGAGAGGAAGTTGGCTCCCGGACAAGGAGAGCCCCTCTCTGCCCTGGGGACAGGGAAGGGGCGATAGAAACTGTTCTGCCTCTCCCCCCCCCTCCCGCCCCGCATCCCTGCTGCCGTCCTCTTGTAATCTCAGTTTTGTATTTTTTATTTTAGTCTTGTTTTTAAAACGTGCCCTTAACCCACATGAGCACCTCCCTATTATATCAGGAGGGGAAAGAGCAGGATGCAAGTTTTTTTTTTTTTTTTAAATACACACATGCATGCATAGGCATCTCATAGGATGTTTGGGAGCACACAGCTTTGAATGAGAGGTGGTTCAGTTCAGTTCTGTTCCAGGTCGGCCACAGGCTGTGACACAACAATGGACTCCAGTCCGTAAAAACCGGAGAAGACCAGAGCTTCAACTATCAGAGGGAAGCAGGAATGCCCACTCGGGCCATTCACAAGAACAAAGTCCGCACCAGGGGACCGGACCACACCACACACACACACACACACACACACACACACACACCAATCAATCAATCAATCAATCAATCAATCAATCAATAGTATTTTTATACCGCTTTTCAACACAAGTTCACAAAGCGGTTTACAGGCAAATAATAATAATGAAGTTAAATGGCTCCCTGTCCCACAAGGGCTCACAATCTAAAAAAAATGCAGATCACCACCAGCAACAGCCACTAGAAAGACACTGCGCAGGGGTGAATAGGGACAATTACTCTCCCCCTGCTCAATATAAGAGGAGCACCACTTGAAAAAGTGCCTCTTGTCCAGTTAGCAGGGGTTAATTTATGCACAAAATTATGCATGGAAGGGATAGAGTCGATAAAGGGATGTTCTTCTCCCTCTCTCAAAATACCAGAACCAGGGGGCATCTGCTAAAACTGAGGGTTGGGAGAGTTAAAACAGATAAAAGGAAGTATTTTTTCTGTGGCAGTTAATCTGTGGAACTCTTGCCACAGGAGGTGGTGATGGCATCTGGTCTTGATGCCTTTAAGAGGGGATTGGACGGATTCCTGGAGGAAAGGTCCATCGTGGGCTATAGGCAATGATGGATTGTGCAAACTCCTTACAAAGGTGGAGGGCTACTGGTACCGGGTGCAAGGGAGTGGCAACAGGATGCAAGCATCTTGTTGTCTCATGCCTCCCTGGGGCACCTGGTGGGCCGCTGTGAGATACAGGAAGCTGGACTAGATGGGCCTTTGGCCTGATCCAGCAGGGCTCTTCTTATGTTCTTATGTTCACACCCCGCAGCCTTTCTCCCTGTGACTGCTTCTCTGCCGCAGGCTCTGTGCCCTCCGGTCTCATCACTGGATCTTGCAGCAAATGCCTCCTGGCGGCAGACACTCTCCCGCCCTCCCACCTGCCCCCAGGCACTCCCTGGGAAGTGCGAGGCTGGGCAAAGCGGTGATCAGTGAGCACCTGGTGTGCTACGATCCCCACAGCTCGCCTCGTCCCGGCAGCCGCACGCCGCCCCTCCCGGATCAATCTGCTACAGATTCCTTATTTATAGCTCCTGATTCATCTCCCTATAAAGAGGGATAATAGACGTTGCCATAGTAACCTCTGTGCCTGATGAATTTCACGCTGGAGCCTGTCCCTGGGCTCGAAGCAGATGTTTCTGGAGGAAGATGGAACCGGAGACTCCCTGGGCGGCCTCCGCCGCTACAGGGTGGCTCAGTGGTGGGACACCTTGCTGGGGAGAAAGGGGCGCTTCCTCCTCCTCCAGGGACTCCTGTCCTGTGGCCCAGCCGGGACCTGGCTCACTTTGCCCTCCGCAGTGTGTCGGTTGCCTGTGCAGCTTGTGGGTGGGGAAGAGAGACTTCCACCTCCCTGGAGCCTCTCTCTGGCCTGGGCAGGGCTTTCCGTGAGCAGAGCAACTCTGGGGGCGAGGAAGCTCCCTTGGGTGTGGCTGCAGGGGGGCTCCTGCTCGGATGGGTCTTCCTGGTTTCCCGGGCCTCTCTTTGTGCCAGGTTAGCCACACAGGTCAGCCCTTTGGGCATGCAGCACCCTCTGCCCTGAGCCTTGCTCAGCACCTGGAAAGCCGCTTTTCTAGCTGGGGGGGGGCCCGCCCCCCACCCCCCACCGGCACCCACGTCCCTTTCCAAGGGCGGACGTGGTGCTTCTGCCGCCTGAGTGTGCTCCTCCATGCCTTTGGGAAGAGCTCACAGCTCAGGTTTCGAAGCCAACCGCCAAAGGCGCACCATTACATGGGCAAGGAAACGGTTCGCCTGTCACTTGCTGAGCTCAGGTGGACTCTGCTTGCCAGGATTTACCCTTCCAGGGCTGCAGATGCTCCCATCTGAGACCGCAGAAGGAGGAAGCGCACTAGACTGGCCAAACCACAAGCTGAAGGTTAGGCAGGGCAGGGCAGGGGGGAGGGAGGGAGGGAGGGAGGGGAACCAAGAGCGTTGGGAGGGCAGCCTCATGCAGCACCGGCCAGTCCGCACTGCGACAGACACTGGCACTGCTGCTCAGCTGAACGCCAGCAAGCCCAAGAGCCCCTCGCCAGCCCCTCTCCCTGGGTGCCACCAGGGATTGCCCTTCACTGCGCTCGGAGCGTGCTTTGCCCACAGCTCAATGGTGGAGCATGTGCCCTGCATGGAGGACATTCCCACATTCAGTCCCAGCATCTCCTGGTACAATGGTATCAGGTGATGCAAAAGTGCCAGCCTGAAGCCCCTGAGGAGCTGCTGCTAAAACGCTGGAGTTGATGGGCCAATGACCTGACTCAGAAGCCAAAGGCAGGTCTCTGTGTGCAAATACGGGGTCTTGCTCTGGGCTCGGGGGACAGCAGGTGGGTTCTTGAGCCGGGCTTCAGCTCAGTGGATCACCTCAGCACACCCACACCCCTGCAATTCTCACCTAAAATTACTGATGAGGGAAGTCGACTGGGGTGTACATGCGTGTGCATTGAACAGTTGTTTGATGCATCCTTGTCTGCGCAGCTACAGCTCCCAATGCACATTGCAAAAGGACAGGAGCATTGACATAGCATGAGCAAACCTTCCAAATCCAGGAGTCAGGGGAGGCTGATGCTTCTCCAGTGGACACTCCTTGCAGTCTCTTGTCCTGCCCCCCACCCATGCCCGGCTCATACAGCACCCCCTCACTTGCTTGGCCTTAACGGCCCTCTCCCCAGTCACGATTATCCTGCCTTGCTTCGAGGTTCCAGTGACCTGTCCATGATCTGCTGCCTGATTAGTGGCGGTGCCTGCCAGTGTCCTGCTAATTGGTGAAGCACAAAGAGACGAGGTGCGTGAGAGGGGTGGTGGGCAGAGGTGCCGGAGCTGCAGCCTAGGCTCCTGCCTCCGGAACGGCAGTGGTGATGCTTGACATCAGCCAGAGAAGAAAGCGAGCATGAAAGGGCTTGTTATGATGGGGGGGGTGCAACTCCCCTCCCCTGGTATAGCTGCCGCTGCCACCAGCCCAGACTCAACACAACAAAGGGAGCTCCTGGGCAAAAACCCCTCTTAAAAGAGAGCCAAATAAAAGAAGTAAAAACCCAATTGTATTAATGTACATTAAAAATTACAAATAAAACTACAGAGGCTCTGTAATAAAACCTGAATATTAAAATAACAATAATCAGCCCCTCTGTTTAACTTAACTGAGAGGAACCCAGAAAGGACAGAAAGAAAAGAATACCTATAGGATCTTTACCTCACTAACTACAACCAGCCTCCACAGCAACTAGTGAGGCTAACCTTCCATGAGAGCAGACTGAGGGTTCTGTTCCTTGAGGCTTTTATCTCTATCTCAATAGACTAATCACCCCCACCTGAACCATTTACACTGGGGTAGTTCTCTTCCAACTTACAAGGTTCCCATGAAACCACAATTTCATGACAGGGCTGCTCCATGTAAAACAACCAGATGACCTGCATGCTACACATCCGGGTATGCCAGTGCTGCAAAGAAAATTGCCCTTGATCAGGGAACAGGAGTCTGCTTACCTCACCGGGCCATGTGGGATGGTTTGGGATCCGATCAGCTTCCAGAGACTGTGGCATCCTGATGCGCAGGAGCAGCACCCACCAGGCCTGCATAGTGCCAGCAGGACTGCCCCATCGGCAGCCCCTTTCTCCGTGCTGCCTCCTGAAGGCCCCTTTTCTAGCTGCCAGTCGTGGCGCTCGCACCAAACTCTGATTGGGGTTAAGTAGCAGATCGATGCTAAACGAATGTCGTTGGCTGGGACTGTGTAAGAGCCCTTTCCAGCCCTTCCCTTCGGCTCCAGGCAGGCTGCGAGGACTGGGGGGAACCGCGGACAGGTGGACAGGGCAGCAAAAGGCCAGGGAGGTGACAAGAGGGGACTGAGCTGAAATGCAGGTCTGGCCTCCAGCTTGGAAGTTACAGGTCCGTCCCCCCCACCACTCCATTCTGGAATCAGAGTGGTGGCTGCCGGGGAGATGGGCTGCCCCCAACAGCAGAAATCTCTCCTGGAGCCATTCTGCAGGTGGCCCAGGGCTGATCACCCACCTTGGGCAGATTTATGGAGGAAAGTCCATCACAGGTTCCAAGCCATGACTGGTACCTGCAACCTCCTGGTTTTAGGCGTAGGCTGTCTCTGACATGCCAGGTGCCAGGGAGTGGCCACAGGGCGCAGGTGCTGCATCTTGCCCTGTGTGCTCCCTGAGTGGGCATCTGGTGGGCCACTGTGAGGTGCAGGAAGCTGGACCGACTGGGCCTTTGGCCTGACCCGGCACAGGGGCTCTTCGGATGTTCTTATGCTTAACAGACACTGACGTGGGGGACAGGATGCCGGCCAACGCTCTCCCGCCGCTGCTGCTGGGGGCTCAGAGGCGCTCCAGTTTTGCACATGGAAGCTGTTTCTAACTTTTGCAGCTCACAGCGACGGTCCTCCCTGCACGTGTTGTGCTCATTGTGCAGCCAGCGATGCGCATGGCTTCCCGGCAGCCTCCTCCCCTGGCCGTGAGCGGAGGTGGCGGGAGCACATTGTGAGTCCAGCCACAGCGCATGCCAGCTGCGTTGGGAGAGACACAAAACACCGCTAATTGCAGGGAGCGATTAAGGCGGGGAGCGGAACTGATTGCAGGGTGCACGCATGAGGATGTGCGCCCCCTCCCATGGCCCTCCCTAAACCTCCCCCCAACACACCAGCCGCAAACACCCATCCATCCCTCAGATTCAGTACACCTCAGGCCAGCGTTATCGGAGCAGGGCCTTTTGTTTCAATCCAGCCTGCTTCTTGGCAGGCCAGTTGGAGGAATCTGCCACAAGCAAAATCACAGTAGCTTGTGCATGGTGCCACTGTGGGGTGGTGCAGAGGCGAACGCAATGAAGTCCAGCCCAGGGTGAACGGGCTCAGCTGCCTCTGCCCAGCAAAGACCTCGCGCACCAACAGGCTTGCAAGAAGGCCCTCGCGGTAGCTGCGCTCTTCCCTGGAGCTTGTGACTTACTCTGTCAAATTCTTGCACGTTGCTTGTGAACTGTGAGGCAGATTTCCGTGCTAAATAACGTGTAGATGTAGTCATCGCCAATTGGCACGGCAAGAAATCGTAGCATCTGGCATTACTCAAAAATGTGTTCGCTTACGTTCACCGAGAGGGGAAAAAAGGCACTGCCTCGTTTTTATTCCCTGTGCTGCTGGACGCAGGTTGCCAGGCTGGCTTTGTCTTCAAGGGCATCACAAAAGCCCTGACGCAGCTGGATCAAGCCCAAGCCCACCTCCTCTCTTTCCAGCAGCAGCCGGGCAGTGCGCTCGGGGCTCTCCCACCGTTCCTCACCAGAAGGAACCAGCGTTCAGTGGTGTGCCCTGGTGCTGGCCGGCCCCAGGTTCTCTGGGGCTGAGTGCAGTGGGGCGCAGGCATCAGTAGGCACCAGCCTGTGATGTGCCCATTACCTTCAGTGGTATGAAGGAAAGGCAGGTGCAGGTGCCCCGGACCAAGGTCCTCCTCGTTCAGCACGCATTAGAGGGAGCCTCTCTCTCCATACTTCATACCCATTCAGGCCCCTCTGAATTAAACATCCCTCCGTGGCTGATGGAAGCGGAGTGCTTCAAGGTGCCCCCGAGAGCCCATCCTGCCAGCCCAGCTGTCCGGTGCCCAGCACCCACTCTTCTGCCACTTGGCTTGGTGAAGTCTAGCTGTGGCTGCAGAGGACGCCGGCCCCACAGCACTGCCCCTCAGGAGAGGCAGCAGGACAAACGTGGCCCACTCTGGGTAGTGATGGAGAGCCCCCTCCAGGGCACAGTGGAGCTCCTCAGCCGACTCCTCGGGGGGGGGGTCTGCTTGAGGTGCCCCCTCGTCATCCCTCGGAGCCCCCCTTGGCGTAGAGCTGCTGGTGGCCGTGTGCCGAGCGACCGTGTTCAGATTTGCCTAGAAGTCTTCCCACAGCCCCTGAAGTACGGCTGGGCTCTCTGGGGCACCTGAAGCACTTTGCCTCCATCAGCAACGGAGGGATGCTTAATTCAATCAGGGGCTTGAATTTTTAACACAGCCATTTTCACTTGGTTAGCATAATTTTTTAATGCCGTTCCTGTCCTGAGCAGGAGGTAAGGGCCCATTGCTCTGCGCGAGAAGGGGCGGGCCCCCACGCGTTTGTGGGGACACACATGCATTTAGCAGGGCTGCACGTGAAGGTTGTGCACCAGACGTCTGCCAGGCTTTGCCACGTCCAAATGGGTGCCTGTCTTTCCAGCCAGTCCACCCATTGCCGTTCATTGACTCAAAGCATTGGAAGAGCCCTTGAAGGTCCTCTCGGTCAGCCTCCTGCTTGGTGCAGGCCACTTTCTGGTTCTGTCGGTCAGTATCTGTTCCGCCAGCAAATGCCTCCCCGGGTCCTCCTCCCTCGCAGTCCTGCCCCATCCACAGTTGTTTAAGAGGAGGCTAAACCTGGAGTCGGGGTCCCTCCTTCTTCCCATGTCAGAAATCTGCATGGGAAGCACAAACAAGAAACTGGCGCCAACAGACTTCCGCACCCACATCACAGAAGCCCCCTCAACACGCAGTTGCCCTGCCACATGCATGCCCCGCAGGAATGAGGCGAAAGAGCTGCATTAAGGTCTGCTGAAACAAAACTGCTTCCAGAGCTGCCCTAAAAGCAAGCTGGGAAGGTGCCAGACACGCCCCTCGTGGGAGAATTCCACAGACTGGGCAGCCCCCCCCCCAAAAAAGAAGACCTGCTGCTTGTAGCCACCAGCTGCATCCTGTACAGGCTCCTGTGGCATCCAAGGAGGTTTCTCTTGCTCTGAGAAGTTCCTTACAGGCCATTCTCGGTACTGACCCATTGGCAGGAACAGGGGCCCTGAGCAGCCGAGCCACCCTCCCTGCCCCCAAGTTGCCCACGGCCGTCTTGCCTTGGCTTTCCCCAGCGCCAAAACCCCTTCCTTTCCAAACAAAGGTGGACTTGGGATGTGTTTCTATGGGACACCCAACGCATCACAGGAGTGGGGCAGAGTCCAGAGGGGAAGAGGACTCTCCACCTTCGCCCACCCAGGTACATCCACGCAGGGCAGGAGGTCCATGGAAGGGCTGGGCCAGAACCAGCAGGTGACGGTGCTCCCCTGCATGCTGCAGGCCTTGCCAGGGCCACAGTCAGGCACCCTCTCTGGGCAGTCCCCAAGGGACCTGGGCACCGATCCCGCAGGGCTTCTCTTTGGAGCGTTTTTAAAGGCGGTATCAGCCTGACTGAATGTGCCGGCTTCCAGGCGAGGCTGAGGCCTGTTCTGTGTGGGCAGAGGGAGCCCCCCCCCTCCTGGCATCCTGCGGGGCAAGCTGTATAGACTGCAGTGTGCAGGGGACTGGCACAGCCTGTCGTTATAGACATGGATGTGTTAGTATGTGATTAGTATTGGGGGGGGCTGGGGCAGGAGAGGGGGCAGCCAGTGCCAGAGCAGAGGAAACTAAGAAAGAAGGAGGGGGGAAAGTGAGAGGTGTGTGTGCACCTGCGGGGGGGAGGGCAGAGGGGAAGGACAGCTTAGGGCAGGGGTAAGGGAACTTTTTTACCTTTTACCCCAAAATATATTTAGATATGCCAACATTACCCCGCCCGGCCAGAACAAAAGAAAAAAATAACATATTGGAACCCATTGCTTTTTATTTGATTAATTAATGAGCTTAATTAGTGCTATGTAAATATGAAGTTGTAAAGGGTTTGGGAGAGTTAGGAAAGTTCTTTAAATATTTTTTAATCTTACTCTTATTGTAAATATCTAACCTGCTTAGTTAGATTTGGTTTTGTCATATGGGGTGTTAAAATATTCTTGCTTGATGACATCAGTTCCTTTGGGGTAATGGACGGTCGCACTGCCAAGACACAGCCGGGCATGCATATAGATTCATATGCATCTATATCTCGGCAGCACGACCGTCCATTACCTCCAGGAATTTCATTTTTACCCCATTTGGGGTAATTTACCCCTGTTCCCTGACCACTGGCTTAGGGTAAGCCAAGGCAGACATGATGCAGGTGGGGGAGGGAAGCAGGGAGGTCAAACTGGGAAGGTTCTGGTGAGAATGGAGGGGGCAGGGGCAGAGCTCTGGCAGGCGCGTGTCTCCACACCTGTGGCCCCCGCATCTTTCCCAAAGACTGCAACTGATGGCTGCCATCAGCTCTGTGCCTGAATGTGCCCCTTTGCAGCCTAATTCACAGCAGCTCCTGTGGTGCTTCCTGCATATATTTGGAAGTCTGCCGTAGACACAGGGTGGGAGGTTAGGGGCCTCTCAACGTCACTTAAACACACACACGCCATGGTCAAAAGGGGTCACGCCCCCCCCCGCCGCTCCCTGTGGGTGAAGGCTGAATTATCTTATCAACATGAGAGGTTGTGAGAGTATGAAATCGGGGTGTGTGTGTGGGGGGGGGGTTTACTGCTGATTAGTGGTTATTATACTAGGGGGAAGGGTCTGAACTACGCAGCTGCAGATCGTGGCTGAGTGTCTGTTGAGGTGCCGTTGGCGTCTCCTGGCCCTTGGCTTCAACTGCACTATCACAGGCCCTGCAAGAAGCACCACATAGAACTGATAGGTGGGGGGGGGGCAACTGGGAAGCAGGTTACCCCGAAGGGTCAGAGAAGAGCTGCTACCACTTCAGTGCAGACATTTGTGGTGCTTTTCTGTAGCAGTTAATGCTTCAAGCGCTCAACCTTCATCCCACCCAACTGAGGAAAAATGGAGTTCAGCAGTGATGGGGAGAATGTGCCCATGCTCAGAGGCACTCTTGCTGCTCTTTTGCAGACCCAGGCCTGGCATTAAGCCCGGGGTCCTCTTGACACCTGCACCTGCCTGGGATCACAGAATCTGCCCTGCTGTGGGCTCTGCCTGCTGCGCCTCTAAGTGCCATCATGGGATTCTGCTGCCCCCTGGTGTCCCCCGGGAGTCTAGATTTGCCAGCCGGCTGCCACCCAAAGTTCTGTGTGGTTGGGCAAAATAATTCCAGCTGTCCGACTGAAGAACAACATTCCAAGGGATCTGTTGGAATAGTCCAATTCTCTCTCTTTCCCTCTCACCCCCCCCCCCACACAAATGGCTTCGTGTCAGGGTGTGTGTCTGCACTCACAAACTGCTCTGCAGCAGAAGAATCGCCCTGCACCCAACGGAGCGCAAAACGATCTATGAAAAGGAAAACAGATTTCCTGTGCGTGGAGGAACCTCTGACCGCCTCTTTCAAGTGCAGGCACTTGTCAGCAGATGCTTTAGAGAAGCAAACATTTCCTTGCTTCGTTGACTCAGAGCATCCAGTCTCCATCCGCCGCTTCCGAGATTGGAGCAAACGGCTGCAATGGAGAACGGAAGAGGCAGTGACACGTGCCTTCGCTTCCTGCTGGTCCCAGATGCTCTTGCAAGCAGCCTGAGGAACGGTGCCTGCCCCTCGCCTGAAGGAGCTCTGGTTGAGGAGGCTGGCTTTACAGCCGTGGCACCTTGGGGTACGGGACGCGAGGGCAGCCCCTGAGGGCAGGAAGGTGGGAGACGGTCGCTCCTGCGCAGCTCCAAGTGCGCCATTGTGGAGATGGATGTGCCAGGCCAGAGGAGTCCAGAGGCCAGTGAGGGTTGCTGGCAGCTTCCTGTGACCCAATTCACCCTGAGGGCAGGGAGGCAGAGGGATGCTAACAAATTGGCACCCACACCCTGTAGCCCGCGCCCCTGGCCCCCTCCTCACCACAGGCTGCTTAGCCCCAGGGCTCACCAGGCACGGGGGGGGGGGCAGGCTGGCAAATTAAGCGGAGCTGAGCGGGGCCTGCTGTGCCGCGTGCAGGAGGCGGCTCAGTCCAGCCAAGGACTTGGAAGGTAGCCTCGCCTGCCTCACCAGGTCAGAAGGGAGGCTGCAGAAGGCCGGCCCTGGGGAGCATCGCCTTGAACGGGGCTTCCCGCAGGAGGGGTCTGGTGGAAACAGGCCTCGGCCTGCTGGGAGGGCTGCACACACCACAGTGCCTGAGCACCGGAAGGAAGGAACCCGCGATGGGGACGCCCCCGATTCTGATCGCCCACCGGAATACCAAGACAAGCAGACCAGCTCCTGCACATACTCCCCGCTCCCCCCCCCCCCGGAGCAAACATCAGCGCCAGGGCGGAGTCCAGCAGGAAGCGCCGCCAGAGGCGTTTCTACAGGGATGGCAAAGCTCTAAGTTTTGCAGGAAGCCTTCCCCTGTCGTGTAAATCCCTCCTCTCCCTTGCTGCTGTAGCCAGTAAGCAGTGCCAAGATTGGCTAAAACGGTGCAGGAGAGGAGTGATTTCCACTGCAAGGTGAGGCTTCTTGCAACACTTAGAGCTTTGCCATCCCTGTAGAAACGCCACTGAGCGCCGCTGCTCACGCCTCTGCCACGTGAACGGGCGCTTCGCCAAAGCGGCCAGAGGGCGCGGGAGCGAGAGCCGGAGGCGCGGCAGGTGGGCGTGCGCGAGCGCGTCGGAGGCACTCGCTGGCCACGCTCCGTCCATTGTGATTCACAGGAAGCGGCTCCAATTGCAGCCTGACGCTGGTGGCCCCAGAAACGAGCCTCTGAAGACGCCGACCTCCCCGCGCAGGCAGCGGCTCCCGAGAAGAATCGGGATAACGAGCATAATCGCCGCAGCCGCAGGGAGGGGGCGGAGCCGCCGGTCGCAGCCGGCAGCTGTCCTCGTGCCGGAGCAGCCTCAGGCGGGGCTTCGGAAGGGGGCCCTGCCCTCCGCCGCCCCCCCCAGCCGCCGGCCTGCTGCACAGAGGTGGGGGCAGGGCTCACGCGGAGCACCACAAGCAGCGGAGGGGGCGGCGCAGCTCCGGCAATGCCCCGCCAAGTAGCACAAGCGCAGTCACACGAGGGCAGAAGGCGCCGTGCAAGGCCAGCGCGGGGAAGGCGGAGGAGGAATCTGGGGCGGCAGCCGGAAACAGGGAGCCTCAGCACAGCGCTGCGCCCGAGTCAGGATCGCGGCCGGGGCATGAGCTGCAAGCCCCGCACAGGGCACTCGGCACCAGCCCAGAACTCGCTGGGCCCCGCCAGGGTCTGCTCTCCCGATTCCCGAGTGTCCCCACCTCCAGCCCCCCCCTCAAGGCCTTCTTGAGCTCGTCCCGTCTCTGAGCAAGTTTCAGCCACCTCCTCCCAACGACTCCCAATCACAAGCCCCGGCAAGCCCCGGGGGGGGGGGGGCGCTGGCAGCTGTGAGGCACCTGGGTGGTGAGAACCGGCCTGGTCTGTGGGTCTGGACGGCCCATCTCAGTTCAGGGCTCCACAGCCTGTCGGACGCACCGCCCCAGGCATTGGAGCGGGCCACGCCTCAGCCGGCAGGCCCCGTACGAGCCACCCCCACTGTCAGCCTGTGCTCCTCTGCAGTCGTCTCAGCGCTCCCCACTTTCCTCTCTGTTCCAGTGGAGGTGGGAAGAGACGGGCAGCCACTGACAGAGGCAGATCTAAGGGGGGGGGGGCAAATCTGTAAGTTTTGCAAGGAGCCTTCCCTTGCAGTGGAAACCACTCCTCTCCTGCACCGTTTTAGCCAATCCTCACAGGGAACAGCAACATCTTGGCGTTGCTTACTGGCTACAGCAGCAAGGGAGAGGAGGGATTTGCATGACAGGGTAAGGCTTCTTGCAACACTTAGAGCTTTGCCCTCCCTGTAGAAACGCCTCTGGCCACTGACCTGCTGGCCTCGAGCTATGATGGGCACAGGCAGCCTGCTGGCTCTGGAAGGAGCTGGCTCAGCAGGCCAGGCGCAAGGGCGTGGCCACAGGATGCAGGGGCTTGGTTGCCTGGCGGGCCACTGGGCGATGCAGGGAGCTGGACTCTGAGGAGACCCTGCCCAAGCGGCAAACCTCCAGTGGCTGAGGCAGGCTGGCTTGCAAGGAGCCCCCTGCCTGCCCTGCCCCACCTCCTGCAGCCCCTAGAGAAGGAGGCCCCTCCCCCGTGCTCAGTGGAGCCAATTCCTCACCTGGAGGCCCTGCAGAACTGGGCTCTGAGCCGGCCCTTAAAGTTACAGAGTCTCTTGCAAGCTTCCCTGTCCACAGCCTGATCCCAAATACAGGCAGCCTAAACCCTGAAGGAGCCCCTCCCCCAGCATGCCACTAGCGCAGGGAGAGGGACGGCACACCCGGCTCCGGCAGGCACTCCCGAGGCGTTCCTCTCCCCCCTCTCTGAGCTCCGCTTGGACCCAGCGTGGCCAGGGACTCCCAGGTGAAGCCCATTTGCCCTGAGCCCTCCTGCTGGCCAGAACGCAGCTAAGTGGCCGCGGGGAGGCTATAAAAGGCCCTGATGCTCAGCAGCTCCTGTTTAACCCCTCAACCCCCCCCCCATGAAGGGGTGTCCAGCAGCCACCATGGTGCAAGTCAGCCCCCTCTGCTTTCTGCTCCTTCTCAAGTTAGCAGGCAGCAGTGTCGGCTCTTGGACAGGAAGGGGGGGTGGAACTGGGCTGCCCTTGACCAGCAAGGGGGCCGAGTGGCTGGAGGCTGGGAAGGGTGGACTGTGGGCAGGGAAGAGCCCGCTCCGAGTTTGGCATGTCCTGGGGGAAGGAGGGACTCCAGCTAGCCAAGGGGGGTCGCCTGGGGCGGGGCCAAGTGAGCAGACCCTGGGAGAGGCTTCCCAGGCCGACGCAAGCCCCCCTTGGCTGCAGGGCCTCTGCCCCGGCACTGGGGGGCGCTGGCAGCTGTGTGGCACCTGGGTGGTGAAGACCGGCCTGGTCTGCACCCTGGGGGCCCTGGTGGCCGTGGGCAACGGGCTGGTCATTGCGGTCATCGCCTCGTCCGTCACCGGCTGGAGCCACAGCAGCCGCCTGGTCCTGCTCTCCTTGGCCGCGGCCGACACTGCCCTGGCGCTGCTGGTGGTGCCCCTCAACCTGTACCGCAGCCTGGCGCTGGGGCCGGTGGCGGAGGAGGGCGCCGGAGCGGGGGACGGCTCCTACTGCCGGGCAGTGGCCTTCGTCAACTCCAGCATCTTCGGGGCCTCCCTCTACTCCCTGGCGGGCGTCTCCCTGGAGCGCTACGTGGCCGTCTTCTTCCCGCTGCAGTACAGGCGCATCCTGAGCCACCGGCGGGTGCTGCTGCTCATCGCGGCCGCCTGGCTGCTGCCGGTGCTGCTGCTGCTGCCCCTGAGCGTGCCGGGCCCCCGGGCCGTGCTCCAGGTGCGCTTCTCGGCCGCGGCCCTGCTGTGCGAGCCGGACTACAGCTCCAACACCGCCTACTCCGTGCTGATGGCTGGCACCATCTTCTGCCCGGCTGCCGGGGCCATCACCTTCGCCAACGTGCGCCTGTGGCTCGCCGCCCGCTCCCAGTGCCGGCGCAGGAGAGCCCTGGCAGGGGCGCGCCCCAGGGGAGAGGTGGGGGGGCTGAAGAGGCCCCCCCTGCTGCCGCTGGACCGTGCCTCCCGCATCCTGCTGCCCGTGGTCGTCGCCTTCTACGCCTGCTGGGCCCCCTGCATGGGCACCATCCTGTACAACGGTGAGTCTGCGGCGGGCAGGCAACGGCAGCCCCCCCCCCGGGAGCTTTGGCCAGCAGCCTGCCTGTTGCTGCCGGGGTGGGGAGGCATCTAGCAGATGTGGTTGTGCGAACCTTGTTACCTGACCTCATGCGTAGCATTACCTGAGGCTGATTAGCCGCCACTCTGTCTGGGTAAAGGTGGGCATCCTGTGGCTAAAGCGTAAATGCTTCCTCCTAGGGCTGTCTTTCTCAAACTGTGGGTCAGGACTTCACGTGGCTTCCCGTTCATTTCAGCGTGTGTTGCATTTTCAGTGCATTGGACCTTTAAGAATGACAGTCACTGGGACCCCCCTCCTAACAGGGACACCTCCCAAGCCCGGGTGTTGGCCTCAAGGGCGGCTCAGCACTGGACGCTGCAGTCTGGAAGTGCCACTGTTTGGATTGGGGGGGGGGCTGATGTTTAGAAGGGGAGTTCCTGTCCCCAAGGAGCAGGCGCTTCTGTGGATGGTGTCAGGAGAGTGCGACCGACTGAGCTGCTCTTGGCCTTCAGGGCACCAGCTGTCATGGATATCCTGCCGGGGGGGGGGGCAGCAACAGGACTGCACTGCAGGTCTGGGATCCGGAGCAACGTTTGCTCTGTGGGAGCCTCTGTCTAAATGGCCCTACACAGGGCTCAGGTTGTTCCAAGTCGGGGCATGCAGAGATTGCTCTTGAGACAAGGGGAGTGGCTTTGGGGCACAGTGGAGGTGGGTACGACCCCGGCTGCTGCTTGCAATGCCTCTTGGGCAGTGGTGTCCTCTAAGTGATTTAAGAACAGGTACTCACTTTTGATTGGCACGTGTCGGGACCCGCCCACCGGAAGTGACGTCATAAGCCAGAAGTGATGTCGTGGCAGGAAGTGACATGAAAAAAGCCCTTTTTGAGGCCTCAGATGATTTTAAATTGACCCAACAGTTGCAACAGTATTCCACAGCACCCCCAGAACATGTGAAGGAGGCCTGGCATCACGTTAAAACCCCAGAGCAACTCATTTTTCAGTGGCAAGGCAAGGAAAGGCTCCGCTCGCTGCCTGCCTGCCTGGCTCTGAGAACATGCAGGTAACTCGAACATGCAGGAAATTCAAACGTTGCAAAGGGCGGAGTCGACGAGTGGGCGGGCGAATGGGCGGGGCCAGCTGTAATCCTAGAAACCAGTACTCGCGTACCCCCTGCATGACATCACTGCTCTTGGGTAAAAAAGTCTCCCCTCCTCTTCCTTCCAGCCGTCAGCCACGAAAGAGTCCACGAGTGGGTTGAGTTTGTGGCCTTGTGGCTCCCCACCAGCAGCGGGTTCCTCAACTGCTTCGTCTACTTCTGGATCAACAGGAGCTTCCGGCACAAGTTCCAGAAGGTGGGGCGGCAGCTGTGCTGTCGAGCCCAGCAGGAGCGGCACGGGCACCCTGGCCCCAGCCTGGGCGCTGCGATGGAAGGAGCCGGCACGCGGCCAGGCAGCTCCTGCAGCGGGTCCTCCTCCCTCAGCCTCGGGTCCTCCCAGAAAGCCCACAGCCCCCTCTAGTGGGCCCTGCAGGCTCCTCCACCTGCCCTGTGTAGCTCTGGGAGGTGGCGCTACAGGGCCAAGTCCACTGGGGGGGGTGTCTCTGCAGACTGCAACGCAAGGGGGTGTGGACTATGGCTTGGGGCTCTGAGCAGCCGGCTGGGTGGGCTTTCTGCTTCTGAAGGGTGTTGGCTCTTGGGAAATATTTTTCCTGCCCCCAACAACAGTGCACTGGGCAATTTTTTGCTAAGGGGAGTGGGGGATTTGGGGCAAGCTTGTTAGGCAGCTTTTATGCTGCAAGGACATTTCTCATAGAACCATGCAGTCATGCTGAGTGGCTGGTGACAGGATTAGCTTTCTGGTTTCCCCCCTTCCACCCCTGATATGCCTGCCCTCTCTCAATCTGGGGTTATCTCCTATTGCTGTTGTGCTGTAAGGATTGTAAGAAATAATATTTGTCTGATGGTAGTCCCTTTTTTTAAAGATCTATTGTGGCATGAAATGGTTTGAATCTGTATTGCAAACCCCAAACCTTTTCTAAAGCCACTCCTATTTTATTGTTGTCCAAACTTTTAAAACAATAGTTCTGCACTTGGAAGTTCTGTTTGGATAACTCTCTCCTTCTCTCCTACTCTGCCCCCTTCTGGTCTGAAAGTACTGTGCTGTATTTCTTGAAGAAAATGTTTAAAATTTGAAATAAAATAGATTTTTTTTTTGGCTTTTCCTAGCTTTTGTATTTTCCTTTAGCTTGTCGAAATAAAAGCTCCAGTCCTGGTATTCTCATGGCAATTGTTATGTAGAGATGTTCTCTCTGCCTGCACTTGAGCCAGGCATGCAGAAAGGAGCTGGTCCTGATGTGGAGATAAGCCACAGAAAAGGCACCTGCTCTATTCCTGCACTCCGGGCAGGGCCAGAAGAGAGCTGGCAATCCTATGCTAGTGCAAAGCATGCTCTGTGGTGCTCTCCTCCCTCTTTTCCCCCTCTCGCCATTTACAAGAGTAGATCTGTGCCAAATCCACGGCTTTGGGAGGGGGGCAGTTGAGCATCATGCGGCGGCACTTGAGTGAGACAGCTGCAGGAATGTGTTGGTGCAGCACTGTGGGATAGTAGAAGCACAAGGGGCAGGGGAAGTTGTTGAGAGAACTGCAACCCATTGAGAGCCCCCTGCATCTTTGTAGGGCTTACCTGGTCTGTCCCCTTCCCCCATAAGTTGTGGCTTGTCATGTACCCTCATTGTCATGCCCCCAACCAGTGCAGGTCCTTTTTTACTGCTGCATTTGGGCAGCACACCGTCCCCCTAAGTACAGCCAGTCTCCCCTTTAAGAGAGCCAGTCTCTTAAAGAGCTGTAGCGGAATTGTCGTCAGCACCCACAAAATGTCACTCGGTGCTAGTGAGCAAGCTTTGGATTCTCTGGATTTTTTTTTCCCCAGGCTGGATGATGAGTAAAGCAAGAAAGCTGGTGGGGAGGGGGGGGCTTCGCAAATGCCTAAAGGTGAGTATTTTCTAACCAGCCTTAGGATGGAGCAAAGGTGATGCTTAGAAAGCACACTAGGTGCCAAAGCGATTTTGGGTTGCATCAAGAGAAGAGAGCCCTAAGCCCTGTTGCCCAGAAGCCAGCTTGCTTTTCAGAGCCTTGCCAGAGAGCCCGAAACGGCCTCGTCTGATCCGTCTCTTGCATTGCCAGCACTTGCTTGGAGCCTGAAGGGTCTCGGGCAGTGGTGTCATTCAAATGATTTAGGAACAGGAACTCACTTTTGATTGGCACTTGTCGGGAACCCGGAACCAGCCACGGAGCCTGTTAGGATCCGGAACGCCCGTTCTGGTCCGTTCCCCCTGAATGACATCACTGCCTTCGCCCCCCTAGGAATCCAGAGTCACTCCCTTTAACCCTCTGAGTGCCGGCCAACCAAGAAGAAAAGCTCTTTGCGGAAGAATGGGGAGGGGGGAGAGAGAAGTGGGCGGAGTCAGCCCTAATTTTAACTAGTGGAACTGAGTTCCCCCGCGTTCCCCCTGCATGACATCACTGGTCTCGGGGTTCGGCAGACACACCTGCTATGCCCTGCTGGCTGAACATGGTTCTCAGCTGGGCAAACAGGAAAAGGATGTCGGTACACAGGGGGAAGATGGATGCTGAATGTTAGGAGGATAGCACAGTGCAGGTGGCTGCAAGGTTAAGGAAGACAGAGGAGGAAGGCCTCTTCTCGAGGGAAGGCTGGTAGTGAGCCGGCATCTGCCTGAACCACTTCGCAACTCTAAGAAAACCTGGACTTGAATGACTCCCCCATAAGGGCAGCTGCACCGGCATGCACAAAACTCAGGCAAGCCCTGCACCGTGAATCTTCGTATCAGCCTTGGAAGACGAGCACTGAAGGGGGCAGCGCCTGGCAGTTGACGAAGCTCTGTTGCTAGTGCAGGATCCACCCACAGGAACCTCAATACTGGTCTGGATGGGTATGGTCTGGAAATAACGCACAGCCACTGTTGAAGCGTTCCATGATTTTTGCCTTGCTGTATGGAACGGTGTTTAACGGTGCAGTTTTCAGAGTGACAGCCGGATCAACTTACTGCAGCAAAATAAGCAGTCTGGGGGCAACCTGAAGCTGGACACATTTATTTCAGCACAAGTTTTTGCAGGCTACGGGTCACTTCATCGTTGTGTCGTCTGGTATACACAGCTGCAGGAGTACAAACGGAAAAAATGTAGGCAGGGAGGTCGAGCAGCCGTCAGTGACAAGCTTTGTAAACCTTCCCGTACAGAAGGTCAGGACCGGTACTGAGTGAGTGCGAAGCTAAGAAAACCGTGTCCGTGTTCGGATGTTGAGAAGCCGGCTTTAATTGGGCCACTGAGGACTCCTTAAGTCTGCAGTGATCATTAAAATCGCCCTGCTGCTGAAAAGCTGCCCGACTCCCAGCAGGATCTTCTGGAAGCCGGAGGTCTCCCACGGGCGTGGCTGAGTGCCTGAGGTCCTGCAGGGTAAAAGATCCGCACAAGGTGGTGCTGATCAAGCAGAGGAGGGCAGCCGAACCCCGTGGGGGGCTGGAGAAGGAACGGCTGCCAGGCTTGGGGCACTTCAACAAGGAAAGGCGGCACGGGGGGGCCCTGGAGACTTCCCTTGCGTTTGGGCTGCTGCTCCTCAGCTACAACCTTCTTTGTTCACAAGTGACTGAAGGTGACGCTCACTGCGAAGTGCTGCTGCGGGAGGGCGGAGTCCGCCCAGCTCAGGGTGCTATTTCCAGCCGTGGCCTCAGCAGGGGATGAGCCAGACTCCAAGGCCACCTGCTGCTGTCACTGGGGCCCCACGTGCTCCTGAACGAATGCAGCCCCGCTGCAGAGTTCCCCCAGCAGCCTCCCAGCCAAGCAGTGCGCAGGGCCAGCCTCTTCAGTGCAGCCGAGGGCATCGAGATGCGCCCGACTGGCCTGGCTCTGTCGCGAGAGAAGGAACAGGAAAAGGTCCACGTTGCCTCACTAAGAGGCCGGCCAGCCCCAATTCCTCAGCCGGCCTGGACAGGGAAGACGCTCCACGGCGGAAGGGGGGCCTGTAGTTGAGACGGGCCTTAAAAGCCTGCAACTGTGCGTTATTGCAGAACAACCACCACCACACCCATGAATCGGGGTTCAAAGAGCACAGAAGGCATGACATGTGCGCTGTGGCAACACTCTTGACTGCATCCTGCACAAACAGTGACTGGCTGGAGGTCGCCACAGTCCGGCATCTCTCTGGCTGACCTTGCACATGCCTGGCGCACTGCCTCAGCACTCCCAGTGGGCCGGAAATGCAGGTTCCCAATGCGCAGGGCAATCCACGGAGTTCAGTATCCCTGGTGTGTGTGTGCGTGTGCGTGCGCATGCAGGAACAGATCCCCTGCAAATGCCAAGGGCCCACAGAGAACGTTACACACATTACATACACACACACAAAGCGAAGTCAATGCTCACTGGAACTTTCCAACTCCTGAGCCACAAGCAACGGCAGCTCCTGGGCCTGCCCTGCCAAGGCTGACACGGACAAGGCGCTTCTTCTCAGCCTTCTACCCAGCTCAGTTGCCACAGATGCTGCAAATGGCTGCAGGCCTATGAAATGGAGCCAGACCGGAGTCAGTGAAGTCAGCCTGTCCTTCCCCGAGATGCTGATGTGGACACAGGCTTGCTTCAGCCCAGCTCCCGTGCCTGGGAGCCATGGACCAACGGAAGCAGAGGTCTGTGCACAGCCCTTCGGAAAGAGGGTGCAGCCCCCCTCCTGCCCTGACCGGCCCCCTGTGCAGAGAGTGTGGGAAAGGGCCAGGCGGCTGCTTTCCTGGGCTGAAGCAGCCCACATCCTGCAGGGAACTGAGTGTGGCTTACGGGCCAGCACCTGCTTGGGGTGTGTGTGTGTGTGTGTGTGTGTTGCATCTGCAGTGGAGGATCTCTAGCCGCCTGCCACAAGACCGACCAGCGTGCATCCCTCCCTGCCTGCCTTTCCAAAGAAGGACCTGCTTCAGTTTGTGGCAAATCCGTTTCAGTGGCAGATCAAGGATTTTGCAACTCCTGGGTAAGGTGAGGCAACCCAGCAGGCAGCTGCAAACTCACCCAATCACACCGCCTCAGTTCTTCCCCAGCTCACTCGCAGACGTCCATGCAGAAGACCTCCAGCTTGAATTCGAGACGTCCCCAGGCGGAGTTCGGGTAGCGGGGCTGAGAAGGTTGTGGAGAGACTGTTCCTGGCGAGCAGGCAACTCTAGGCCAATTTCCATGACCACTGGGGACTTTGTAGCCATGCAAAACCCGGCTTCCTGCACACAGCTGCGCCCAGGGGTTGGCTGCAGAGAAACTCCAGCCAGGCCCCCTGACCTCTGGCGTTCCCTTCTGTTATTCCATGAGCCATGGGAAAGTCTGGCTGCAGCTTCCCATTTCCTGCTGGTAGATCTGACTGAAGAGCTGACTCTGCTGCGGGGAAAAGTGGTTCCTCCAGTCTTCAGTGATACCTAAGAGCATAAGCATGGGGGGCGGTTGACCAAGGTCCATCTTGCCCGGCACTCTGTCTCCCAAAAGTGACCAGCCAGCACTGCAGATGGTTTCCCAATTCCCACAATTTGGAAACTCTGTGCTTTTCCTGTGTGTGCGTCTTGCTGTGTTCCATCCCCACTAGTGGCTGTTGCCCCCTCCTTTTGTCTCTTCTCTCCCTCTCCCACAATAGCTTTTGTTGCAGGGCGTGCACAAAAAGTGTGCACCAACATTTCGAAATGGAATCTTTGCTCTGCCCGCGGCTTCAAATGCCTTCTGCTTCTTTCAGCATCAAAACAATTGTTGTAATAATGCTTCGTGAATAATTTTCTGAAACGGCTTCCTCCCGTCCTCCCTCTGCTCATTTGCTTACCCCACTATTTCGCCATTCTCTTACAAAAAAAAAGTTATTATTATTCACTCAAATGCAGTTTACTATATTTATAAATATGAATATTTATTTTTTTTCATACCAATGGAAAAATGGTCATAGTGTTAATGGATGGTCAGTTTTTTTAAAGTGCTGTTACAATGGGGGGGCCTGGTGGCAGTTCTGCACATGGTGCCTCTCCAGCCTTGGACCTCACAACATGTCACTGCTAGGATGGTGCTGTCAGACACCAACACTGGAGCAGATTGTTGGCTGCTTGAGAAGGAATGGGTGAAGCACGGGGAAAGCCCAGGAGGACAGCAGGACAGTTTAGGGGTCACCCTACTATTTGAACAGAGAAATCAGCATGGTGGCTGAAGTGTTCCTGCTGTTTGCCAGTTTCTGTTTGTTTCAACTTGTTTATTCTCTTCGTTATGGTGCTTTATTTGGCTGCTGTTTAGCTTAGCTTAGCTAGCCTGAGACAAGCATCAAGATTTGCTCACTTTTCCTTCATGCTGCTTTGTTTGTTTCGTTTTTAATCACGAAGGCAGCAATTTGCTGGTGCCTCAAAGGAAGCAACGGAGCCCACAGTGGCCGTTCAGGAGGACCTGCCTGGCCTGGAAGCAGCAGCCCTGGTCTTCTCCCCACCTGCCGTCAGGTGTGCTCCCCAGCCCCCTCACCTGACCCTCCGGCTCACCTTTCCGGAAGAAGCGGCCCTGGCTCAGATCTATGACCTCGGGAGGGAGGAGGGTCTGGTTCACCATCACGTTCCTGCTCATGGCGGCGAAGCTGCAGTGCTGGCAG
This sequence comes from Lerista edwardsae, assembly GCA_029204185.1. Lineage (NCBI taxonomy): Eukaryota > Metazoa > Chordata > Lepidosauria > Squamata > Scincidae > Lerista > Lerista edwardsae. The sequence goes on from JAJKFI010000088.1 coordinate 3,374,669, forward strand.
ACGGCCTCGATCTGGTCTGGCTGCAGAGGGTGGCCCAGGAAGGCACACAGGCGCCCCACACAGCCCTGCAGGTCCTGCAGTCAGAGAAGAGGACGGGGGTGGGGGTGGGGGCTGAGCAAAGCCTGAATGGCACATCTGCCTGCCCCCCCCCAAGGCTGCTTAAAACCAGTGTTTCAAGAGAGGATTGCAGCCTAAAATCTTACTGGACACAATGGGCTTACACTCATAGGCCTCTTAGCTCCCCAGCTTAAACCAGACAAAACCAGGAAGGAGGAGGATTAGCTCAAAAGGACTGCAAGGCAAAAAGGGCCCTGCTAGGCATGCCTGGCAATTCAAGCCCCCCCCCCCCCCGTCAATGCCTGGAAAGGCTCCTCCTGCGGCTGCAATCTGCACGAGGCCCCAGACACCAGAACTCATCCTGGGCCATCCTGCGGGGCACACTTGGCAAAACTGCCGCGCCCAACCTCTTCCCTGAAGAAAGCGGAGTCCATTTGCAGGCCTGAGGCAAGCAATCAAGCCCACGAGGCGGAACAAGAAATGCCAAAGGAGCCCACAAGCTCAACTGACTGCCTGCTCTGCTGCATCTTAGGGACAGCCCTGCAAGCCCAGATTCCACAGCTGCGAGCTGATGGTCCAGGCTGCTGTGCGTGGGGGGAAAACAGTGCAGAGCCGCCCCACCCTTTTTAATGGGTGGACTCAGTGCACTCCAGCCCCAAAGAGGAGGAGAGCTCAGCTTGCGCAGCAGGGCTGCCAGGAGAGCTGAAACCGGCAACTCAACATGCAGAGAAAGTGCAAATGATGCTCCTGTACTCCTCCCTTTGCAATTTCTGTACAGCTTTGAGGTCAGCTGGTGACGTGATTGGCCTGTCAGGAACACGGAAGACGCAGCTCTCTGATCGTGGGGGCTGCCCAGGCTGCGTTTGCTCCTTGCTGTGGCGGGATGAGCCCCCTCATCGGCCGACTTCTTTGGATGGATGGATGGATGGATGGATGGATGGATGGATGGATGGATGGGCCGTTTAGAGGGAAGCAGAAGCTGGTCTTTGTTCTGGCCGCATTTGATTTTTGTAATTGGTGCACTTGATGCCTCAGTCGCTTCAAATTTTGGCAATTGGATATAGGTTTTAAAAATAAGCTAAAAATAAACTGCATGCAGTCTTGCACCTCAGACACCCACAGATCACACTCTCCCTCTCCATCCAGAATCCAAGCTCCGCCAGGAAGCTGAAAGGAGACAAGGAAGAATCTCTCTCTCTCTCTCTCTCTCTCTCTCTCTCTCTCTCTCTCTCTCTCATTTACTCTTGTCTCCAAGCCCTCTTCCTCTCACCTGTCCTTCCGTTCCTGTTCACCCTACCTCCTGGGCACCATAGGAGAAGCAAGACAACCAGAGGAGTCACTAGGGCTTTTGTCACCTGGTGCAAGCAGCCCACCCCTGTTCTGCCTGAACAGACAGACAGACTCCCCCATTGCTCAAGGCCAGCATCCCAGGCCTCCATCTCAGAGCAGGTTATCTATAGAATTATACAGCAGCTGAACTACCCGCGTGTGGGACAGCTCACCTGGTGAAGCTCCTCATAGGTGATGAAAAAGAGCCTGAGGTCTTCCTGGCAGGCCAGCCAGCCTTTAATGTGCTGGAACCAGGAGCCAAAGTGCACTGAGCAGAGTGGGGAGAAGAGACGGGTCAGGTCTTGGGCACATTTGCGGAGCCGAAGTTGCCCCCTTTCCCTCTGCATCCCAGTCATGCTAGCGGCCAGTCATGACAACTCCCCCCGACTCCAGGGTTGTATAGGGCAGGCCCAAACCACCTCTAGTCCTAGGCCAAGTTTTCAGCCCTTCCATGGTGGCTCCTGTGACTCATCTGGGTCAAATATTAACACGCTTCATTTCTTTTCCAGTAATAATTCAATCATTTCCTTTTTAGTGCTGGAGGGAAGAAGGAACTTCGCTTACAGAGAAGGTGAGAAAGAATAACTTCTAGCACTAGATGGCATCAGGCCCAGGTCACAAGGGAGGTCACCACCCCCCCTTCAGCAAGTCAGCTGTTCATCAGGCAGATATACATTAGGTGCAGCCTCCCCATCATTACCAGGGAAAACTGTTGAGTTTCTGCCTGCATAAAAGGACATTTAATAACTAAGAGATGGTGCAAGTTAGATCTTTTGATTGCCTGCGCCTCTGCTTTTCCGGAGCAAGCATATGGAACTGCCACTCAGCTTAGTCTAACTAGCTTAAGTTTCTCCCAATCTTTTAAACTAGGGCTGAACTTGGCATAATTGGGGGTGGAAAATTTGACTTCAGCAGTGGTGTGGGTGTTGCTGGAAAGGCATTCCTGCAAATTAAACTAAGGGCAGAAACTGGCCGGGGCATCCTAGTTGGCACTGCTAGAAACTCTTCAGAGCAAAGTGTTTGGGTGTGCCTCCAAGAATTCCAGTTATATAGAACCAAAGCTAAGCCCTTGCCTATTGAGTTATGTATCGGCTTGGCATTCAGTATTTTAAAGTGTCAAAAAATACACTCCAAAGATGCTGGTTTCTTTTTTGTTTTTGGAGGGGAGAGGACACTAAGAATAATGGAGCTTTTAGCAGGAATCAAAATAAAACATTCGGTATAGTTCCCATAATCTTAAAAACGGGCGGTTGAAAACTATGAAAGATTGCTCAAGCAAGAAGTGGCTGTTTGCTTTTAGCTAAAACAAACCATGCACCACTTCTTGTTTTGTCAAGAGGAATATGTAGCAGTTACAGTAGAGTCTCCAGCTCCAGAAAGCGAGTCAGGCCCCTGCTCACTCGCAAAGAGAAATGGACCACCTGGACACCGTCTCTCTGGTGTCTCTCATTTCTTCCAGACTCAAGGGGGGGGAGGGCCCTGACAGTTAAATCAGCTTCAGACAGACCAGTATCGCATCCTCACCTGTGCCATCCAGGAAGTGATGGAGGAAGTCATCAAAGGAGCCAGGATCAGGCAGGAAGTTGGCTATTTTGTGGAAGTGGTAGAAAGACACGGCAACATCCTTGGGGTTCCTGGCCACATAGATCACCTGGGGGGGGCAGGAATTGACAGCGGATCCAGCGGGGCTCTCTGGCCACAGCTACGCAGGGCAGCCCAGCCAGCCAAAGCAGTCTCCAGGGCACCCCGCCTCAGCCTCTGAGAGTGCCATGGGATGGCAGCCAGCTCTTGGGGAGCTCCGGTCTCCAGAGGCTGCTGGTGCCACCAGCTCCGGGGCCTCCCTCACCCACCTTGGGCTGACAGGTCCGCAGAGCAGCCGCCAACACCTGCTGGGGCATGTGGGTGGTGAGCAGGCGGGGCTGGCTGGTCTCCTGGGGAAGCTCCTTGAAGTAGATGTGCTCCAGCCAGGGGTTCCGGGTCCAGTTGGGGACGGTCTTGGCCAGGACAGGGTCTCCTGCGCTGTGGATGAGGGTCAGGATCTCCTGCATCCATGTGGTTCCTGGCGGGGGGGGGCACACAAAAGGACTGCTGTGGAGCAGGGGTGGAACCCGCCTGAGGCCCCCAGAGGGAGCTGCACCGGCTGGATTTCGCTCCAGGAGCGGAGGGTTGGCCACCCCTGGACGACACGCCGGGTCGAGGGACGGTGTCATTTGTCTGCTATGAGTCTCCCAACACTTCATTTGAGTGGCTGCCCCCTGGCTCGGGTGTTGGGGGAGAAGGAAAAGTGTCCCTCCACCCCCCGCAGAAGGAGCCTGGGAACTGCGCTGCACTTGGGGGGGTGGGGTAGGGTGCGGTGGGGTGGGGTGGGGGGTGCACTGCCAGGCCCCTGAGCCTCGGACACCAACAACGCGCCAGTGATCAGCGGCGCTGCGTCAGGGACGGGACGGGACAGGCAGGCCAACCCCCGAACCCCACCCCCGCCCCCCAAGCTGCCCAGGACCAGCCAAGGCCTGCCCACGAGCGCACAGACACCCCACTGCAGCTGCATGGAGTGGCGCCCAGAGGACACACTGCAGGTGCCGGTGGGGAGGACCTGCTGCTGCTCCCCCCCCGGGGGCTTCCAGGGAGCTGGCGCCGGAATTGGGGCTCCAGAGCTGCTCCCCCCCCTCCTCCAAAACGCTCCGGGAATTCCCGGCTCGGGTTTCCTCCCGGCTCTTTCCGCCAGGCCAGCTGCACAGAGCTCAGCGAGAGCGAGTGGGGCGGGGGAGCGAGGCTGCTGGCTGCGACCCCCGCCGTCAGGGCCACATTCCTCGATTCCCGGCCAGATTCCTCGGCATTCCTCGACAGCGCCCTCCGCCTCGCTCCTCCCCGCCCCCTCGGGACCGCGTGTCTGTCGGGGGCTCCCCGCGAGTGGCCGGAGAAGGGGTGCCGCCCCCGCCTCTTTCTGTCGCGGGTGATTGAAACTGGGCTGCGCGCGTCTCCGGCCCGCCGCCCGCCCGCGATTCCCGGCGCCCTTTCCCGGCTCCTCGGGAACCGAGGACCCTGCGGGGAGCCCTCGGGCAGGGCGACGTTTCAGGCAGCGAAGCCAACGCGGCGCGGGGGGGGAAAGGGCGGCGGCGGCGGAGCGCCCGCCCGCTTGCCTGCCTGCCTCCTGCCTGCACAGCGCTCCCCGCCGGAGAGAGCGCGCTGCCGGCCCGTCCCCTCGAGGCTGCGCGCGGGCCACGCGCTCCCCCCCCCCCGGCCCGACTCGGCTCCGAGCAGCCCCGCGCGAAGCGCTCACCCGACTTGGGGTAGGTGACGAGGAGCACGTCCGACGGGCGGAACTGGAAGGCGGCGGCCCGGGCCAGCGACTCCTGCGTGTGGAGGTGGCCGGGCAGGCAGACGCCGGCGAAGCTCTCGGTCACCGCCAGCCTCGACATGTCGCGGGGCAGGCGGGCGGGCGAAGGGCGCGCGCTCCGGCTCTCTCGCTCCCCTAGTGGGGCAGCCCTCCGCCCCGGGAGGGGAGGAGCCGCTGCGGGGCGGGGGACGGAGCGGCCGCGGCTTCCGACGGTCTCTGCCCTTCTTTGCCCAACTTTTGACTCCGGCCCCCCAAACTGCCGTTTCCTTCGGCTCGGCCCTGATGTCTTCCTCTCCCCTCCCCGTGGGTTCTCCGTTCCTCCTCCGGTGGTTATTCTGGCTGCTGGTAATTCTCGCCATTTAGCATTGTTCTTAGCTACTGTGAGCACGAGGTGCCTGGAGTCACTTCGAGGAGTGCAAGACAATTTTTTTTTAAATTAAAATTGCTGCATTTTAAATGCATTTCTTAGAATTAAAAATTGATTTAAAGAGCTCAGGTTGGGTCAAACAGTTAGTTGTATGTTCAAAAGCAGACAAGCAGGATTAGATTTAGAAACCTTTATTGGCATTACACTTACAAACAAAAGATAAGTACAAGTGAAAAAAAAGTTTCGGCAATGGGGTAAGTGAAAGTTTAAGCTTTGGGTTTAGATTTGGATACTGCTAATAAAAATTCCGCCACCAAATAAGTAATGTCCGTCAAATAATCACTAAGAAGTATAACAAGAGGGTCAGTAAAGGAAGCAAAGAGGGAAGAGAGAAAGGGTTCAAGTAATTTGGTTCTTAAACTTGGTATGGGCAGGACAACGAAGTAAAATATGATCTAAAGTATCTGGCTCAGATACACAAAAGTAGCACAATCTATTATGGCGGGGAATATTGAGGAACCTACCAAAGTGAACAGCAGACAGGAATATGTTCAACCTTGCTAACATGAAGGCCCTTCTTGCACTAAAATGACAAGCAGGACTGCTCTGTATGATGGTATTTCTCTCCCCATTCACAGATCCACACCCAGAGAGAGACATGCACAACACCCTGCTCTATCCCCCCACCCCACCCATGCCCGGACAACTAGCAAGTCAGAAGCCCGTGTGTGTGTGTGTGTGTGTGTGTGTGTGTGTGTGTGTGTGTGTGTGTGTTTCAAGTGCTTTAGAGGTGTGCAGAATGACTTCCTTGTGAGACCGTGAAAGGGGGCCAGAAGCGGATCTGGGGGAGGAGTTGAGAGTGTTCTCCGAAGCCCACAATGCACAAGAAAGGAAACCACACACCATGTGAAGGCAGGCAGGAACCTTCCTGGCTGCGGAGGACTGTTTTTGCACTGTCAGAACAGACAGACCTGCTCACCCGGCCAGAGAGTGGCAACACAAAAGGACAACTCTGTGTGGGTCCCAGGGTGTGAAGTCCAGGTGTGCAGACACACATCAATCAATCAAGAGGTACTTATATACCGCTTTTCAACATGAAATTCACAAAGCGGTTTACAGGTAAATAGTAATAATAATAAAGTTAAATGGTTCCCTGTCCCAAAGGGCTCACAATCTAAGAAAAAGGCAGACCACCAGCAACAGCCACTAGAAAGACTGCGCAGGGGTGAAGAGGGACAGTTACTCTCCCCTGCTAAATATAAGAGGAACATCACTAGAAAAAGTGCCTCTTGCCCATCTGGAGCTCCTTCAGGTGCCTAGTCCTGTGACATGGACATCTAGGTGTTGTAGCCTCTGTGGAGAGGAGGACAAGATGCTGCACGCACACACCACACACACACACACGCACACAGGGGAATGCAACTTTTGGGGTCCTCCTGTTGTGTTGTGGGACCTGCAGGCACATCAGCACGAGTCGAAAGACAAGACTGCTTGGCTGGGCCACACAAGCGTTTCCTCCCATTCAGAACTGGCCCGTAAGTAGGTCGGGGAAAGGAAAACTCAGCGGCTGGCGTTAAGTCACAGTTTCAGGCTGAGTCACAGGTGCTCCGTCTTCCTCCCCACTGCCACTGCAGCAGCCACTTGGGGACTGTCCCTCTCTTCATGCTCCAGGCATGGGGCACACCCGCTGACAGCGACCCCAGTCCTTGCAGCTTGGGTGCTGCTCCCTTCATGCAACTGACGTCTCCGCCAACCAGCTTGGAGCACAATCCTGCCTTGGTCATCGGTCTGTCCAACTCCCTTGCCCCATACCAGCCCAGGCGTGTCACAGACATGCCATGAAGCATATTCATGACTATTCATAAGAACATAAGAGCCCCGCTGGATCAGGCCAAGGCCCATCTAGTCCAGCTTCCTGTATCTCACAGCAGCCCACCAGGTGCCCCAGGGAGGCATGAGACAACAAGATGCTTGCATCCTGTTGGCACTCCTTTGCACCTGGTACTCTGAAGTAGCCTACTACTAATGTAAGGAGGCTACAACCCATCATTGCCTTAGCCCACAATGGACTTTTCTTCCAGAAATCTGTCCAATCCCCCCTTAAAGGCATCAAGACCAGATGCCATCACCACCTCCTGTGGCAAAGAGTTCCACAGATTAACTACCCGCTGGGTACAAAATTACTTCCTTTTATCTGTTTTAACTCTCCCAACCCTCAGTTTTAGCGGATGTCCCCTGGTTCTGGTGTTTTGAGAGAGGGAAAAGAACATCCCTCGATCGACTCTATCCCTGCAGGAGATAGAGATACTCTGCAGGAGATGCTCTGCAGGAGGCTGGCCGGTACGAGGGTGTGTGTGGCCGCCCCAAACCAAATCCAGGCCCTGGTGAGGCTTTCTGCAGACGTCTCCGCAATGCCTATGGAGGCCGTCCGCCTCGCCCCTCTTGTGAAGCAGGGCCAACCTGCCCCAGGGTGCTAGTCAGGAAGGAGGGGTGGGGAACCACATTGCCTAGTGGATGCAGCCATTTCGGGGTCTCGCTTGGCAGCACTGGGCTCCAGCTTATGGGTCCTTCGTTCCTTGCCGCAAAGATGCTCTTCTCTCCTCCCCCAGCGCAAAGTCCGACCTGGCAGCTTGAAGCCAGCTCTGTGGCTCCTCCCAAACAGTTATTTATTTACTTTGGGGTGAAGTTATATACCTGCCTGCCTGTTCCTGGTACAGGGATCTTTAAAAAAAAAAAAAAAAAAGCACTGAGTTGCTCTTCACACTTAAGGGAGCTTCCTTGGAATCCTGCTTTTGCAAGAAAACTGCTTGCAGGGCTCAGGGAAGTCTGTGGGACGGAGCGTGGCCCCAGCCGAGCAGGATGCTGCAGCCCACCTGCCTGCTCCTCACCTGCCTTTTGCTGAGCTCAGCAGGTCAGAACCGGGAGGATGCGCTGAGGATCATGAGCACCACCCCCGTAATTGACGGGTAAGGTCCAGGGGTCCTTCCTTTGCCCTCTGCTTGCAAGGGGTGGTGGGGAGCAGGTTAGGGGATGCTGTCGCCTGGCATCAGGTGTTACTGCCCCAGGACGTGAAGGCAGGCAAACAGAGGCGCTTTTTGGGCTCGGGGCTCAGCAGGTAGAATGAGCCAGGCTCATTCCTTACCAAACGCTGCCCTTCTGGCCTGTGATGTGCCAGCCTTGGCTCCCTGGAATAGAGGAGGAAGAGGAGGCAGGGCAGAAGAAGAGGTGTGGATGAGAGGAGAGTGGTGGGCTAGAGTGTCCTCCACACTTCCTCTTCCACTCCAGGAAGTGGTGGGAAGGAGCAGTGAAGCTGAGAGGGCTGACCAAGGTGCCAATCTGCCACCTGAGGCCCGCAGCTCAGTCCGCGTTCTGGATGAGTTGGCCTTATCAAAAAGTGCTCACAGGCTCCAGAAGGGTGCAAGCAACAGACAAAGCAGCTCGGAGAGGAGAGAGCCATGGGCACCCTACTTCTTTTGGCAGAAGGGCAGCAGCGTTCTGTTTCCCAAAACAGCACAGACCTGTGGTAGGTTGGTTGGCCTTGCCCTGCAGGATCCTGACCAAACCATGAACGCCACTGAATCGCATGGTAGGAATGAGGATAATTTGCAGGTGGTTGTCAGGTAAAAGTCCAATTAGGAAGTCTAAAAGCAAGAAATTGAGCCAGGGAACAGCAAGGGCAATGAAAGACCATTGTGGGGAGGGGGTGGACAATGCAAAGGCTCTGCGGGGAGAGTCTTCACTAGACTTTGGCCCTGCATCATAAAAACAGAACCCAAGCACTGGCCCTATAAAAAGGAACTTCAGAAAATCTCCTGCATCCACTTCCCCCCTGAGGAGTACAAGAGATAAGATAAGACTGATAAGGAGTGGCTTTTGAAGCTATCTGGGGGTGGGGGTGGAATAATTCTTTGGAAGGATGCCCTCCAGGCAATTCCTCTTGGCCCCTGGCCCAAACCAGGTGGGACATCTCCATTCTCTGGCTGTTTTGCAATCTGAGGCCTGCATTTACTGACAGAGGAAAAAGTGCTCCGCTTTCCCTGCGGTGAGAAGGAGTGTCTGTGTTCAATCACTGGCTTTTGAGAAGCCACAACAAAGGATGAAGATAAAGACTGAAGCGCTAATATAAACCTCCATGGCGGATTCACTTGGCCAAGCAAAGGTCATGGGAACTGACCCTTGGTGCAGGGATACCAGGGGAATCTGGTATGCCAAGGGGGGTAATGGATTACTGGGGCCTGCCCAGGGCTTCTGAGAGGGAGATCTGCTCTGGGCTGACCTGACCCAAACTGCCTCCTCTACCTGTTAAGGTTTCCCCCACCTTCACGCCAAGGCCTCCAGGTGGCTTCCAGAGGCAAGGCTGTAAGTGCAACAGCATACAAGATCTTGACAACGTTGGCATTGTGGCCGCTGCTCTCTGCTTCTGTTCTTTCCATGCTGTGGGTCTCTGGCTGCCTCGATGCCCCCTCGGGTGGGCAGGGCCTGGGCCTGGCTCTGCTCTCCCTCCTCACAACGACCCTGTGCGGGATCGCAGCCCAGCCCCAGCCTGTCCAGCCGCTGGTGCACCGCCTGCAGCGTGGGACATGGGCACAGCTGCCACCCCTCTCTCCTGCTCCAGGCACAACGACTTGCCCTGGCAGCTGCTGCACAGATTCAACAACCAGCTCTCCTTGGAGTCGGCCAACCTGACCCGGCTGGAGGGCACTCACACCAACATCCCCAAGCTGCGGAGCGGCCGCGTGGGCGCACAGGTAGGAGCAGGGCGGGCAAGGCGGCAAGCGCGGGGTGTGTGTGTGTGGGGGGGGGGGGCATGTTTCTGTCCAGCCCGGTGCTGGTGGAGGCCTTTTGCCAGCTCCAGGTCTGCTTCAGGCTGACAGACAACAACACAGGAAGCTTTCTATGGGCAGCGTCAACAGTCGTTTGAACTGCTTTCTTGCTGCTGCTGCTGCTGCTGCTGCTCCTCCTCCTCCTCAGACCATTTGCAGTGTTTTCATAGTCTGTGTTGTTCTTAAATGTTCTTAAATGTTGACTGAAAGCCGTCCAGAGAGGCGTTACACCAGAAGGTCAGGAATTCAGTGAATGACTGGACACGCCCCACCTGCCGGCCTTCCGTGGGGTGGACGCTCCTTTCCCCAGCAGCTGAGTGCCTGGCTTGTGGGCGCTCTACCGTTGGGCATGCTTGTGGGGGTCCTCTGCCAGTCGGGCTTGCGCCAGGCAGCAGGGAAAAGGCTCCCTTGGCTTTCCCCTTGCCTTCCGCAGTTCTGGGCCGCCTACGTGCCCTGCGAGACCCAGAACAAAGACGCTGTCAAGCGGACTCTGGAGCAGATCGACGTCATCCACCGCATGTGTCTCCGCTACCCAGGGGACTTCGAGTGCGTCTACGACTCTGAAGGTGAGAAGGGGGGTTGGCGGGGAGCAGAGAGCCCCTCCCTGGCAGGCGCTGAGCAGGGCAGGCATCCGTTCAATCAGCCTGGATGCCTGCAGAAGGGGGTCCTCGATGCTCCTGGGCTCAAGCCCAGGTTGCCTTTTGCAGCAGGGCGGAAGGGAAGTCTCAGCGGATGGCAGCTGCTCCATGATGCGGGCCCTGCCATGAGAGGAAAAGCAGCCCCTTCCAGAATTCTCCCTTCTTCCCTGTTATTGGTGGTCTAGATGAGCCTCGTTAAGCACAGCAATGGGGCAGGGGCAGTGGTGTCATTCAAATGATTTAGGAACAGGAACTCACTTTTGATTGGCACTTGTCGGGAACCCAGAACCAGCCACGGAGCCCGTTAGGATCCGGAACGCCCGTTCTGGTCTGTTCCCCCTGAATGACATCACTGGGCAGGGGTCTTGGCAAGTTTTCCTCCCACAGGTGTCCCCCCATTTTGCCCCCTCCTTTTTGTCACACTTCGCTTGGCCCTGGACTGACCAGAGACTTTACCCTTCCTGCAGGTATCCGGAATGCCTTTCGTGCTGGCCGAGTGGCCAGCCTGATTGGCGTGGAGGGCGGGCACTCCATTGACAGCAGCCTGGGAGTCCTGCGCACCTTCTACCAGCTGGGGGTTCGCTACATGACCCTCACCCACAGCTGCAACACTCCCTGGTAAGGACAGGGGCAGCTGGATTTGTGCCAGGTCCCAGCAGAGCAGGGGCCTGGAGTCTGCATTCACATCACTCCAATGAGAAGGGAGCACCCCAGGGCATGTGCAAAAGGCATTTCCCGTGCTAGTGTGCAGACAAGTGCATGCCCACATACCTGGAAATTCTGAACCCGAGGGAGCAGCTTCAAGGTTGAGACGCAGTTAAGCTGCCTTTAGAAATTCAGCACTAGTTCACAGTGTAGCAACAAGCACATGGTGGCCAAAACAGAGGGGAAAGTGGGGGGGGGTTTATGGGCATGCCGCTCAGCCCCTCCTCAAGCAGTGGGGAGGCAACTGGGTCTGCCACCCCCACTGTGCCTTGGTTGTCCTTCTCTTGACAGGGCTGATAATTGGCTGGTGGACACTGCGGCGGAGAAGCCTGTTCACAACGGCCTTTCTGAATTTGGGAAGGTGAGGGGGGCGCGTGGGAGGGCAGCTCCTCTTCCACATTGGGGGCCGCTGCAGCTCAGCCAGGAGCTGAAACGGGCCCCATCCGGTCTCCTGCCTGTTGTGGTGCGAGAGCCGGACCCTGCTGCAGCTGCCCCCCCCACCCCTCCTCCCCCTGCAGCGAGTGGTGCAGGAGATGAACCGCCTGGGCATGCTGGTCGACCTGGCCCACGTCTCCGTGGAGACCATGAAGGCCGCTCTGAGCGTCTCCAGGGCCCCTGTGATCTTCAGCCACTCCTCCGCCTACGAGATCTGCCGGCACCGGCGCAACGTGCCCGACGACGTGCTCCGCCAAGTGGTGAGCGAGCCCACGGTTGCCTCGGCGAGCTCGTGCCAGAGACACAGGCTGGGGGGGGGGAGCCCAGGGAGGGGTCGCGGGAGCAGGGCCGGAAGCCATCGCCTGGGAGAGGTGGCACCAGCCTGGCCACTCTCCACCTCCGTCACGGTTGCCATCCGGGCAGGTGAGGAAAATTTCTCCATCCCGCCTCGCCAGCACGGGGTCCTCAGGTGGCTCCATGCAGGTGAGCAGAGGCCAGAGGCTTCTTCCCCTGGACGTTTTGGTGATGCAGTGTGGGTCAGTGTGGGGAGCTTTAGACCTAGGTTGGGGTCTCCATGTCCGGACAGCTCAGCTTTCACTCCACCACAGGCCCACCCGAGAAAGGGGAGGATGAGAAATGGAGCTGGGTCTAGGGGAGAAGCTGGGAGTGCCTGGGTGGGCCACAGGCAAGATTCCCGTCTCTGAAGGAGTCCCTGTGCCTCTTCCTTAGAATGAGACCGGCAGCCTTGTGATGGTGAACTTCTATAATGAGTATGTGTCCTGTAGCTCAAAAGCCACCCTTGAGGAGGTGGCAGGTGAGTTAGGGGACATGGAGGTGGGTGGGGAGGGAGGGCTCAACGCACACCCCAAAGGCCGCTTCGCCTCACTGCCCTTTGCCCTGCTCACAGATCACATGGACTATGTGAAGCGCATGGCTGGTGCCAAGGCTGTTGGGTTTGGAGGAGACTACGATGGCGTTCCCAGGTACTGGGGGACAACACCAAGGGCACTGGGTTTGTGTCATCTGTGTCCGAGGGGGGGTTCTTAGATCCTGCCGGACAGGTCCAATCCAAACGTCTCACCCTAGTCAGAACCAGACCATTGGAGGCACTCACGCCTCAGGCCCGCGGGGAACGTTGCTTCTCGCAGTTTGTAGGGGGCTGCCTGGAACAGCGGAATCTGGGCTGGCACAGAGCTTGCGGGCAGCAGGGCTGGCACATTCCTTGCAGGCCTATATGGACCTATCAAGACGGCCTCAGATGTATCCTACAAGCCCGGGGGCTCCCGGTGGCGTCTGTCTCCTGGAGGGCTCCTGAAGCTCAGGCGAGACCATGGAGGGAGGGGTGGGCACACCTGCGCTCAAGGTGCAGGAACACGGAGGGAGGGTGAGCTGCCCCTCCCAGCGGGGGCCCTGTCGAGAACTGGAGGGGGGGCTGCCCTCCCCACGCGAGCTCAGGGCGGGGCCTCGGTCCCCGGGTCCACCCCGACACACTTGCTCTTGCCCAGTGTCCCAGAGGGCTTGGAAGACGTGTCCAAGTACCCAGACCTGGTCACAGAGCTGCTCCGGAGGAACTGGACGGAGGAGGAAGTGAGAGGCGCCCTTGCGGAGAACCTGCTGCGGGTCTTCCAGAGGGCGGAGCAGGTGAGGAGGGCTGCGGAGGGGGAGCTGTGCAGGTCTCGGTGGCTTCCGCACCGGGGCCTCCGTCATGCTCAAGGGCCGCAGGTGGCTGGGAGCAGAATCAAAGCAGGCTCCACGCAGCACTGAATGCGGCCACGTTTCCCAGCAGTGCCTTCCCTTCCCTCCTTCATGGCCAAGAGGCTCCCATCACGTCCACTCAGAAATAAGCCCTGTTTCAGCAAAGGGCCCTGCCGGCTTCTGTCCCTGATTCCTGATGATCATGGCTGGGGGGGGGGAGCAGTGATGAATTGGCCTTCGAAGGGGCTCTTTGAACTGCCCCAATGTCAGCCTGTTTCTGGGCCGGGGGGGAGGAGGAGCTTATTGTTTTAAGCATTCAGTCTTATCAGCTTTTTATAGAACCACAGTGCCATTTTGCCCATGGAAAGAGAAAAAAGAGTGCCAGGAAGCCCCTATTTAGCCTTTCCCTCCCACAGCAGCAACCGGAAGGGGACTGGGGGCAGTTACTAAGGGAAGTGATCCATCCTTGGTGCCCCGGCCACGATTGGAAGGGCACGGCCACAGGAAGCCCCTGCAAGGCATGGCCACGAGAGCACTTTTTGCCAGTCCACACAGGCCACGTTGACGCTGCCAGTGTGTGTGTGTGTGTGTGTGTTTCACACGTGCATTTGCCACAAATCAGTTCTGAAGAAGCAACACAGGAAATACGGGGACACAGCAGGCAGGCTGAGAGCGTCCCTCGGAAGGCCGTCCAATGCCTGTCGATGCCGGGGGCATTCTAGGGAAAGGAGGTCGCTGGCTCCAGCTCACCCAAACCCCCCACCCCCGCTGCCCTCCACGCTCTGCACTGGTGCCCCCTGCGCCCACCCCTCTCCTGGGCCCTGCCTGTAAATCAGCTCGCTCGGTTTTGACCAGCCCTTCTCCTTCCCCAGGAGCGGGACGCAATGTCTCGTGAAGCTGTGGCGCCCGACGACGTGCCCATCCCGTTCCAGGAGCTGGAAGGAGCCTGCCGAACCCGCTACGGGTACCCTGACAGTGGGGAGCGCCCCAGACTCCTGCCAGCCGGGCTCGCTCTCGCCCTCCTTGCTGCGCTGCACTTATAGAAGCGCCAGGTGGCTTCCCCCGCTTGCCAAGCTCTCAGGATTCCGGGGCCCTCTCCGCCCTCGAGATCATCTCTGCCCTCCGGCTGCCTCTCCCGGTCCTGCTGCACCTTTGCCAAGCCGTCCCTGGAAGCCCAGGCAGGAGTGTGCTGCCAGCTCCTCTTTCCTGCCTCTTCTTCTCTGGTTAACGGGAAGACTGAGAACCAGGAGGCAGCCCTGCCTCCCTCCCTCCAGCGCCAGGTCGCTGTGCTGGACCCCCTCAGCTCCACAGCCCTGCAGGAGCCCCATTCCCCACCAGCGACAGTTCTTCTGCTGCCCCCCCCCAGCCCCTGTGGCCCTTCCCTCTTCCAGGCTGCTGCCCCGGAGTCACTCCAGAGACCTCCTGCTCTTTCCCATTCCCCACTGCTCAGTCCCTGCTCCTGTCCCTCTACGCCGCCCAGTGTGTGCATCCTGTACTCCCACGAAGCCCGTCTGCCGGGCCTGGACCACTCTGGCTCTGAATAAAGAATTGCCTCTTCCTCCAGGGTGAGTGGCTTTGCACAAGTACGGGGCTCTGGCCTGGCAGTGCCAGCACGCGCTGCTGCTGCCCAAGCCTCCGTCTGGGGCTGAGGGATGGTTCCTTGCGGGGTCTCCCAAGGAGAGGCTGGGGAGGGACTGTAGCTCCATGGAGGTACCTGCTTTGCAGCAACCCCTGGAAAGACACTGTGGCCAGGTCCACAGTGCAGAGCTCAACAGTCCTGGGCCGGTCCCTGGGAGAGATCAGGGAGCTTTGGCTGGGCAGCGCAGCCCAGCGGCCCAAAAGGAAACTTCCTGGCTCCGGGGAAGGGACGTGCCCAAGGCCTCCTCCCCAGGGCTGGATACTCAAGTCCCAGCACACAGCCTGCGGCGAGAGGCTGCAGCAGATGGAGACGTCAAGTGCTAGACTTGACGTTGTTGCCTTCCCCGCTTCACTCCCAGGCTTGGTCCAAGCGCTCCTCATTAGCCAATTAATTAGCTAATCAAGCGGCTCATTAGCAGCTTCCGCTGGCATTTTGAGAACAGCCTGTCTGATGCAGAGGCGGCATCAGGCACCTGCCACAACAGACCTGGGAAGGACTCGGCTTCCTCTGGGGCCTGCCAGCTGGCTGCAGCACAGAGCCCCCCCCCCCATGGGAGGGGCCTGGCGACTCTCTGGCTGCCCCTGCTCTGTCCTGGGTGCTTCTCCACCGAGGGGGGCAGGCTAGAAAGGCAGGCAGACACCCACAGCGAAGTGGCTGCCGCTCTTGGGAGAGGGAGCCAAAGAGCCATGCAGCCCTGTGCACTCGAGAGCTGGTGGTCAGCTGCACACCTGCAGCCAACCTGCCGCCACCACCGCCGTGCACGGGGTGCTACAGGAGACCTCGGCGGCTCTGTGGATGTGCCTGGCAGACGCCCACAAACGGAAGCTCAGGAAAGCAAAATCTTACAATTAAATGGGATCCAGATTAGCAGGGAGAGGGAGCCCTCTAGCGGCAAAGGCGTACGTTTGATGAACTGCATGGCACACACACCCCTCCGCCCCCGGGGCAAGGAAGAGGAGGACTGGCTGGTGCATCCACCATGCCATCAGGGGCCTCTTCACAATGAGCTACAGCCCCATTTCCTTGGGCTGCTGCCTGCACTAAGGAAGCAGGGCTAAGCCCCCTAAGAGCACTCAGGCAGAGGGCTGGGAAGCGTCACTCGTTGGTGCCAGGCGAGTCTGAGCTGCCTCCGTGACTCTTACGGTGCAATACTATGCATGCTTATTCAGGCCTGTGCCCCATTGTGTTCAGTGGGTCCTACTCCCAGGTAAGCATGCACAGACCGGCTCCTTCAAGTCACCGACCCCAAGGCTGTCACTGCAAGGCAGTAAACATCCCTCACCACCCCAAGCGACTCAGGGATGTGCAAAAATCCACGACGGGCGATTCCAGAGAGTATTTATTCACTTAAAACGGCATCAAGGGATCGACAGTATTTAATTAAAAACAGAACAGAAAAGGCAAAATGGAACACCGTTTCCCCGAGGGAGAGCTGGAGAACACACCGCTCCATACAAAGCTCGCCGACAAGTGCTGTAGTGAGCCGCACTCTCTCCCCCCCCCAGCCCCCACAGGAGGAAATGCAGCTGGGGGAGGGGCAGGCATGGCACAAGGGACAGGCCCCAAGAGGCTGGGGAAGGGAGCGCCCTTTCAAGGTGCCAGCGGCGCGGGGCGACAGGCACACTCGTCGGCCAGAGACCGGCCTTGGCTCTCTCGCAGGGGGGTGCACTCAGAGGCAGGGATGGCCTCTTCCTTGGAGCACCTGGGCAGGAGGGGTCAGGGCAGCCACGGAGGGCTGCAGCCCTGCCTGCCAAGCCCCACAACTGCTGCCAAGATGCAAGAAGACCCCAAGCGCCACAGGGCGGCAGCAGGGAAGGGATGCCTCAGGGCAACAGGCAACAGCACCTCTGCACACCAGGGGTGCCCGCTGGTGGTGATTTGTTTTGGGAACAGTGAAAGCCACTCGTGGGCCAGTTGAAATGGCAGAGGACATGAAGGGCCAACGCCAGCAACGTCATCCCCTGCGGGAGGCCCCAGAGGAAGAGTGTGTGTGTGTGTGTGTGTGTGTAGGAGTACTGTTTTCAAAAGGTCACTTAATGGTGTGCAAATCTAAGGCAGAGGACGCAGCTGCCAGAAAAAGGGACACATCCATCCTCCCAATGGGCTCACCCCCTCACACTGCAGTCTCATTCAGTTCCACCGGCCTGATTCCCAAATGCCACCGTGTAGGAAAAATGCCCCCCCCCCCGAGAGCAAAAAAGGGGGATGATAACCAATAGGAAGAGAAGCGCCATGCTTGCTTGCATGCGCGTGCGCACACACACACACACACACATGCGCACACACACACACACACACACATACACACACACACACACACCCAGCTGCTAGGGAGCCCTGTCAAGCACACATACTAGCTAGTTCTTGGAAGGGCCACGCTTCAGTAATTTACACGTGTTGTGGGCCCCTGTTCCGTTCATCCCATGAGCTCCAGGCACAAGCCGGACTGAAAGGAGAGGTCTTCAAAGGAAAACATTTCAGCAACGCTGCCCCCCACCCTAACCCTGCCCAGGCACGCTCACGCCCAGACACCAGCCTCTGCCACTGCTGCCTTAGAGAGTAGACACCATCACCAGAGGATGCCAAGTCCGCTGCTAGAGATGAAGGCTGGGCAAGGGGGGGGACCAGTCTCCTGCCAGAGGCCTCCCACAGCCGCTCTGTGAATCGCAGAGGGTCAAGCAGCAGTTCATGAAGGCAAATCAATTCCGCAGAGCAGCCAACCTGAAACAGCAAGAGACAGGAGGGAACATCAACAAACGAGGAGCAAAGCTGGTTCAGAACAAAGCAACTAAAACGACCAGCAAGTCAGAAATACTCCCCAAGGATTCTTCCCCCCCCCCCCAAAGGACTACCCCATGTTGCAACATGCTAGCGATGGGAGGGGGATCCGTACGGGAAGCGCATTTTTCTAGGGCCCCCTTTTGGATGGTTGCCGGTGTCCAGGTCAGCTTAGCTAGTCCCGGAAAAGTCTCCAGACTCCCTGGCTGCCCTGCAATGAGAGGTGGGCGGTGTCTGCTCTCCAGGAAGCGGAGGCGCATGGAAACAGGGTTTTCTGTTTTTGAATTGTTTAAAAATTAAAATGCAAAACGTGGTGCTTTGTGTTTTTATCCACAACTGAATACACGACTCCAGGGTTCCTTACTCATTACCTATGGGTAGATGTATTGGAAAAATGTGGTGCTTTGTGTTTTGATGTAGTTATAATCAAAAATAAACACCTCAACGCAGAGTCTTGCCCACAGAGGATCTCCCTGCTAGGTCTGTCTACAAACATACATTCTCGAGGCCACTTGGGGCCCAATCCTGTCCAACTTTCCAGTGCTGGTGCAGCCATGCCAATGGGGCATGCACTGCATCCTGTGGGAGGGGAGCTGCCTCAGTGTAAAGGAACATTTGCTCCCTTATCATGGGGCTGCATCAGCTTTGGAAGGTGGGGTAGGATTGGGCCCCAGTGAGTGAATGTGCAGCGGTCAGCTCCTGCGTGCATGACAGCCAGTGCCAACCCTCCTGGCCCCTTGTCTTGCAAGCACTTTGGCCTTTACTTCCTACCCTGTCCCTCTCCTCTTGTTTGCTTTGTGCTGTAGTTGCTGAAGAAACACACGGAAAAGCTAAAACGCCATTTTTGAGATAACATGAGAGGAGATACATCAGGGGGTGCAGGAAGTGGGAAAGGTTTTTTTCTCCTCTTCCATAATGCTTGAACTCAGGCTCACTCAGTAACACAGATTCTGGAGAGAGAAAATAAAACGCAAAACACATCGTACACAAAAAGTGACCGACTCTGCTGGGGGAGGAACCAACACTAGCTGCTCTCTCTCTCTCCCTCCCCAGACCCATCCTTTTGCCTCTCCCTCCCTTCTGCAAGCCCCTGTGGCCCCTTTGGGTACAGACTACCATAACTGACGGAAGGGTTTTGCTTCCTGCCCAGAGCTGCCAAAGTACACCAAGTTTTTCTTTAAACACCTAAGGTCAGACAGATTGTTGGCATTTTGACTGCAGAAGTACCTTCGCGAGAGCTGGTCTTCCTGGGAGTGCGCTGAGCTCTCGCCCACAGCGGAGGCCCCCTCGGGCAGCTGGTTCAGCTGGTCCATGACCTCCAGGCCATTCTCCTCAGCGATCTGTACAATCAGGCTGTCCACTTGCTCCTGGGGCGTGGTCAGTGTTGTGGCTGAGCTCATGGAGTCCTCCACCACCTGAGGGGGGGAACAAGGCAGAATCTGAGAGGACGCAACCGAACCTTGCTGGCCTATCCAGTCAACCACGTCAAGATTTCCGGGCCCAAGATAAGGCTTCAAGATGCGGCATAGAACCATATTCTGCCTCCTATAACCCAAATCCCAATCAGCTATACACATGTTCTGCGTACTTCTGCCAACAAATATCTGAACATCTGCAGAACATCACTACATCTGGCAGCAGGGCAAAGCACAAGTTGCTGGCACAAGGGAAGGAACTTGGCTGGCTGGGGAGCAATAGGTTCTTGCTCAGGAACACGAGGGTCTCCTGCACACACCCCACACTTGTGCACTCAGAGAACTGCTGCCTCCTTGTCCCCGTCCCTGGTTCTTACCGACGTGTGAACATCCAGGTTCTGGACCTGCTGCTCAAACTTGTCCATCACAGCTGAGACCTTCTGCAGATCCATGGAGCTGAGAGCTTTGTCCAAGGCCTTGGTCACCTGGGCCATGCTCTTCGTCACCTGCCGCAGAGAGTGGGAAGACAGAACCCTGGCTTTAAGAGGTAGGCCTAAGAGGGTCTTTTCTACAGAGCTGAAGCCAATACCTGAAAGGAGGCTCACGTCTGACAATCTTGAGAGAAGCAGCAGGAGACAGAAGGTGTGAGTGTGGGGGGGGGGGGAACGAAAGGAGAAGGAAACAAGAGCTACGGAAATGCAGAGCTGGTTTGGACCAAGTGCTTGTGTGTTGTGGAGAGAGTGGTTTTTGCTAAGGACTATGGGATTGGGGAA
>JAJKFI010000088.1:3404789-3555532 GCA_029204185.1 Lerista edwardsae
ATATATATATATATTCCTTCTAGACCATTAACAGTGGATGTCTGAAAATGGTGAATAAGACTGCTAGGAACAACAAGAAATTACACAGCTTCAAAAAAATGCACTCACTGAACGGTAGTTTTATTGAACCGACGTAATGTGAATACATGAATCTTTCCGTGGAAATTAAATCCCATTTTTCATACAGCGATTCGCACACCCGTATTCAGAACACGCAGGCATGCTTTAAGACGTTGAGATTAACTTTTACAAGCGTGCAGGGAGATTTTTATTCGTGAATTCGCGGCAATCCTCCTCCTTCGCGGCAATGATCTGAGTCAGCCATATTGCTATACTCATGGCTTCAAGATACTGATGTCATGTTCCCCCTGTCATCTTACCTTCATGCTCCTTTCCGACAGCCTTTTCCGGGTCCCCAGGCACGATCTCGTCCTCCTCTCGCGAGATGTCTCGCCTTCAGCTCGCCGTCTGCGCACGCGCGGATGTTCGGCAGTTCCGAGGGAGTCCCGCGTCGCACGTGCCGGTTCTGCTTTGCTCTGCTCATGGAGGTTATCTTACCTCCATGGCTCTGCTCCGCGGAGGCTTCGTGGCGCGCCCGAGTGAGGCGCTGCGAGGATACGGGGCCTGCGCGGGCCCTCTCGGCTTTCGGGCTGGGAGCCGAGGCCGCTTCCACGACTGCCCGCCCGGGGCCCCGCGGAACGGCTGGGCTGTGCACGGCCGGAGGGAGCCGGGAGCAGCGCTCGCCTTGGGAATCCTCTTGTGCCGCTGCGGCAAAAGGAGCTCGCGCGCCGCTCTCGCAGCGAAGCAAGCGGAAAAAGAGCTCCCTGCCCCGAAGGGCTCGCAGTCGCTTGGAAAGCTGCCTCTGGCCCCAGCTTGCCGGGAAAGAGGGTGCAAGGACCTGTCTCGCTCCTCGTGCTGGAACGAACGGCGGGTGCTCGGCCTGGCCGCACGTGCGCTCGCTTCGGGCCCCGAACGAGCAGCCGCCTCTTCCTTGGTCTGACTGCTGGGACCGGAGGGGGGCGCAGCTTGCTGGAAGGAACTCTCTGCTAAGGTCGTTGGTGGCAGGCCGGCCATGCCCCTAAAGAGCGCCTTCGCTCCATTGAATTCCTGTGTTAACAACGCAGAGGAAGTGGCGCCTTCAGTGGAAGGAAAGAAAGAGGAGAGAAGGGAAGAGTCCAACTGGGACATGAGCGCCACTCCAGGGACTGAGCATCTTTGTCATCTATGAATTGGCTCCGCCTCCTTAGAAGCCCTGCCTATGGGACTGCTACACCGCATATTTATGACCCCCTCCCCTCACTGTGCAACCCACAGCACATCTGGCCGGCTGCTGGGCCCTGTTTCTGGGGCGCAGCAGCAGCTCTCTTTTCAGGCTGGGTTCTGTGGGAGTCCCAGACATCACCCTGAAGCCACCCTGCTCCACCCCAAACCCCTGTACCTCTTCCCGATGGGCAGAGCATCCGTCACTCGCAGGAGGCGGGGTGTCAGCCCTCCCTCCCCAGGGTGTTTCCTGAGCTGGAGCCCCTTCTTGGTGTGCTGCTTCTTTGATGATGAGGGCACTGGTTGGCACTGAGTCACAAAAGGACCCAGGCAGTGTAAGCAAGGATGTAGCAGTGCCAATGTAGGGGGGGAAAGGGCTGTTGGCTCATCTATGGGGCGGTCTCAGAGCAAACATGAAAGCTTGGCAGGAGGTAAAGTGTTCTTCCTCTTTACAGAATGATGTCCTGGAAGGGTCCAGGTTAGTGCCAATCAGTCAGTTGGCATGGGAGGAAGGAGGTTGACAAGCTGGGACAAAAATGTGCTGCCTGGGGCTTTTAAATTGGGGTGGTGGTTAAAGCCCTTGAGATAATGCAAATTCATATGGAAGGTAGAGGAGGCCTGGGGTCCATATGCAGCAGCATGAAGTGGTAGAATCCTGAGGTGGTGGACTGAACTGTACCACCTTACACTGGTGGGGGGGTGCGCAGGAGATACCATTTGTGAATGCTGTTCCATGGGAAAACTCCCTGCAAGCAGAAAAGTAGCACCCCAGGGAGAAAAGTCAAGCACCACCCACTCTCTGCTCCCTTAGTTTTCTACTTGCAGGATTTTTGAAGTATTTTTTTTAAAGCCAGAAAGCTATCTTTGTTCTGATTCCTGCATTCACCTACAACACCAAGTGGCACAGTCCATTCTGCCACCTCATTCCCATTTCTTCTGCTGCAGGCCCCAATCTTAATCAGTCTTGTCTGGAAACAAATCCCATAGGTGACAGGCACCTGCTAGGGATGCGCTAGGAGGATTTTCTGCTACAGGCAGGGGTTTGGACCTGATGACCTTGTGGGTCCCTTCCAACTCTATGATTCTATGTATCCCTTTTGGTGTAATACAATATTGTCACTCCTTGACTGTCTGTTGCACCAGCTGCCTTGAATTCTGTTTACCAACCTGAATGCTATTGAACAAATGCTGTAAATAAAAAATTCGAGTGAGTTCAAAGCAGATCCCACTTTCCTAGAATATTGTTGGAAGCTAATTACAATGAGCCTTAAAAATGAATAGAGTTTGACAAGTGCTCAGAGGAGGAGAGGTCTGTTATCCCTTCTTCTGCGTTGGTTTATTTCAGAGGTTTCCACTTTCTCCTAGAGTCTCAAAGTGACTTGCAATAAATAATACAAATACAAAATTTCTGGCATAGATTTATACTAAACTGAAACTCCATTTTTTGTTTTTTTTTTTCCAGCTCCTTTGCTGTGTTGTTCTTTCTGGAACACTGCTGAGAGCTACACTTGCTTTCATCTGAGTGCTTCCCAGAGTCTCCCATCTTGCCAGCATCATCTGCTGTTCACAGGGCATTGCTCTTGTGTGCCAGCAGTGGGGGGGGGGGAGTGCTGGGAAGAGAGGGTGTGTTGCTGAAGCCTCCAACAGGAAGGCAGAGCCAAGCCCATCTCCTCTGTCCAGGCACTGGCCCCACACTGAGACAGAATTGACTCCTGGAGCGGTGCTGTGGGGGTGGTGATGTCTCAGACTCTGGGGGATGCTGGGACACCTCAGCCAGGTGCTGAGAACAGACCAAAAGCAGGAGGACTGTTGGCTTCATGGTCTGCCTGTGGGCTTTGCAGTGGCATGTGGAATGGTCACTGCTGGGTGAAGTGAACCTTCAGCCTGACTTGGCAAAGTGGTTTCTAATAAGCTCACTGGCTGCTGGTCACAAAGGGCTTCCTCCTTCATTGGGGTCTTTCTCAGTTGTTCTGTTTCTTGGTTCTTTGCAGCTCATGTTCATAGAAGCATAGACAGTGGCAAGGTCAAAGATCCCACAAGGCCGGCCTTCCCACAAGAGCAGAGCCCAAATATATACCAAGGCAGCAACCAGCCATCGACATCCAAAGCAGTAAAGAAGGTGCCACCACATCTTGTACAAGTTGACGGTACGAGATGGCAATAGGCAGCTCAGACAACAGTGTGCACAGGGCACCCACAAGCATGCCATGCGTGCGCACACATAGTGGTGTAGTTAAGAGGGTTGGTGGGCGTGATTGCACTGGGCAACAAACTGAGCTTGACGCTAGTCGCTAAAATTGTGACAGCATTGTTAAGTATGGATGAAACCATACTTAGGTTTTATATCATTGGAAAGGTAATTCAATGTTGAATGCAATGAAACAAAGCACATTGGAATATCTGCATTCTACCAAAATGGCCAACTATTATGGCCAATTAAACATTAAATTTTTTATTTACTGATTACATTTGATTTCATGATAGGGGTTGGTTGGTGTTGCAAAATCTCCTTTCACCCCGGGTAGCAGATCAATCAGCCACGCCAGTGTGAAACACATGCCCTCCTGCGCCTAGACAGGCTAAAAATGGGGCTCCAGGGCTAAGTGAACGAGATCTGTTAGTAAACCCCACTGGAAGCAATCTAGTCAGAGGCAGTGTGGCAAAAGGGCAGTCTGGCAACAGTGCTGAAATGCCCTCATTGAACTAAACAGATGAAGGACCCAGAGGAAGTTCACCCAGGAAGCCTGCATCAGTGCCCACATTCTGATTAGTAATTACTAATTACTACACTCATGCTACTTTTCCTTTTCCTTTTCTTTCTTTTTTTTTGCATTTCCAGATAACATGCAGAGAAAGAACTTGTGCATTTCTCTCTCTCTCCCACCTTCCCCGGAAGACACACAAGTGGCACATGCTTTCAAAAGTTGTAATTGTGCTGCAGGGGCAATACACGAGTTCCCCCTTTGCATGTTCCCTGGAAGAGCCCGCAGTCGACAGGTGAATCCTTTGCTTTTGAGAACCAGGGAAGCCACTTCCACGCAAGGCATCAGAGAGCAGCACTTCCATGGCAGGTGGTGGAGCTTAAAGGCTACACTGCTCACCCCTCTCTTTGTAACTGGAAAGCATATATTATGTGTTTGTGCACACATCTGGACTTTGGCAGCTCCCCCAGTTCCTGAGACAGCACATGGCAAAGGTTATTTCCTCCCCAAACAGCTTCATCTTTTTTTTCTTCCCTTCCTTACAGGATCGTCTGAGAAACTTGGCAAAAAGAAAAAGCTTGCTATTCCAAAGATAATTGTTACGGGGCCCTCCGATGAAGTGCTAATGAGTAACCTTTCTGATGAGCTCCCCGAGACCAGAACTATCAGAGACACCGAAGAGTATGGACCGTTTACTGTGCACTCGAAGCCGAGCACAGTGGACGCTTATCGAAACCACAGGGAGTAATGAGTGTGCGTGCTGTGGAGGCAGCCAGTCTCAGCGTGATGGGGACCGTACAGGGAAGCTAGCCACACAGTCCTGGACCCCCTCTCAATAAATGGGAATCCATCACAGTGACTCCTTTCATAGTCTCACTTGCCCCACGCCCACAGCTACTTTTGGAGGGGCAAAGCTGGGCCAAGTGGAAATGTGGGAGCTGGATATTCACTTCCAAATAAATGATGTTTGGTAAATGCCTTTGAAGATTCACAGTCGATCACACACCAGCATCTGCACGCATGAATTAGCATTGTTGGGGCAGGCGGCAGCCCCGCATCTCGGCACTTTTCCACAAGGTAGCTGGAAAGCGGGGTCTCAAGGGAAGGCCTTGATGCTGTATTAATCAACAGCCGGCTGCCAAATGATATTCTGCTACGCTAGCTCTTTGCAAATCATATTACTACTTGTTTTATGATTCTTTCATGGGGTTTTATTGTGATCTGCTTTGAGTCCCTTTAGTGAAAAGCAGAATAGATGCATGTGACGTATAAATACAAGAAACGTCGACACAACCCAGCCCCTGAACTGATTTAAAACTTGAGAGGATGTCTGCTGTAAGGTTCTAAAATTTGCTAGCAAAAGTTGATTGTGCTGCAGTCTGCCCTACAAGGCTTGGATCTGGAAAGGAAGTTCAAGCCCCATGGGAAGCTGCCTGCAACCAGGTTTTTGGGCTTCAGGCTGCAGCCTCTGAATTCTCTTTCCAAATCCAGGGGTGTCCAGCTGCTGCCCAGGCTATGAATGCCAAGGGGCGTGGCTAAGCACAGTGGGGCGGGGCCAGGGCGAGCTTAGCAGGATTCTACTGTTGCCCTCAAGAATGTTAGATTCACAGGAGGTGGCATGACGTCATTTTCTTGAAGCCTGCGGGGTCAACCAATATGGTTGACTCAGATCATTGCCGCGAATTCAGGAATGAAAATCTCCCTGCACGTGTGTAAAAATTAATCTCAACCTCTTTAATCATGCCTGCATGTTCTGCATACGGGTGTGCGAATCGCTGTACGAAAAATGGCATTTAATTTAATACGGAAAGATTCATGTATTCACATTACATTGGTTCAATAAAACTATAGTTCACTGAAATAGTGCATTATTTTTGAAGCTGTGTAATTTCTTGTTGTTCCTAGCAATCTTATTCACCATTTTCTGACACCCACTGTTAATGTCTAGAAGGTAAAAAAATATATATTTCCCCCCCCTCTTTTCTCCCCTTCCCGTTTACATTTTTTTCCCACCTTCCATTTTCTACTGTAATATTTTCAAAATTCTGAACATTAACAGAATTTGTTTTTTGGGGGGGGGGGAGTGTAGAAGTTTTTTAAAAAACTCTTAATAGTCTAGAAGTAAAGACGAATTACTCTCATATTGACAACAACTTACGTTATGAAGAGATTTTAATGTAATTTTCCTATAATACTTATGAAATTCTGAACATCAGCATTTTTTTTTAATGGGGCATGACCGTTTTATTTTTGCTTGTGTAGATTTCAGTAAAGTCTGTCAAAATAGTGCAATCTGAGTTTAAATAGACAGCAAGTAGCATTTCCTCAGGTATGTTCAGTAATATAATTATGAGGAATTTAACCTTGTAATTGCATATTAAATCATAATAAGGTTACCAATAATGTGTCTACACGATCACGTTTTTATTTTCGTAAGTTTTTATTTCAGGAATAAACTATTCAATCCTAAACAGTACGAGCAAAGCAATCTGAAATGCTTGGAATGAGGATTGTTTTGAGTCAACCAACATGGCTGCTAAGCCCGCCCACTGGCTTCAATTCACCAGCATTAGTTCTTAAGGGATGCCGCCTCCAGTGAATCTAACCTGCTTGGCTGCCGTGGAACCAAAGTGCAGCCATCTTAAGTCTTTTGCTTAGTGACTTGTCCAGGGCTTGTCCATCTTTGCTGTCTTTGTTTTCACAGATTTGCCCCCGTGTAAACTTCCAGTGTTGCTAATTCTCACCATAGATAGGGAACTGGTTCAAGCTAGCATAGCAAAGCCTCCTCCCTTATCGGAATAGTCACAGCGTATTCTCATGGCCCAATTAGCTTAGAGCATCTCATGCCCCAGCCCCTATGACGTGATTGCCAACCAAGCAGGAACTTGGAGGAAAGGGGGGGGGGTTATAAAAATGCTTGTAATCTATATATTTTTTGCCTTTTCCTTGTGAATTGGTCCGCCTGCGCAAGTGTAAATAAACATGATCCTCATACTCTCTCGGTTGGTTGGTTGCCTTTTTAAATGCAATCCCCAGGATAGAAACTATTCTAGGCCGATTTCCGGTAACACTACCACTGCTGTGATTGGGCAGCAGTGTCTGCACCCTCCCCCTAGAAGAGGTAGCAGCCTTGACAGGTGTAACCTCTGTTGCAGAAAACGCCCCTGTACTGTAACTATAAGGGATCTTAGTGACAAACTCCGCTAAAGGGCTGAAAAGTTTAGGGGGAGCGTTTAAAATATGAAATAAGACCTTAATTAGAAAGAGCGTGAACTGGCCAATCACAGCTAAGCCCCGCTCCTATTTTACCGTCTCTCTCCCCCCGCCATTGCTTCTGCTTCGGGGCAAAGGCCTTCCATAGCAACCGTCGCTAAGCGACCCGTAGTGAGAACCCAACACTGAGCTCTACTGCGCCTGTGCGGGAAGAGTTGGCGCATGCGCAAAATCCCTGCAGGGTGCTGGTGGCGGCAGGGCCCGCGTTCTCGGGCGCCGTCATGGCGGACCCTAATCCTGGCGCCGCCGAGCAGGAACCGGAGGCTTTGCGGCTGAAGCGGCTGCGAGGCGGCGGCGGCTTTTTCGCGGTGCCGGCCGTGCACAGGGTGAGTGGGGACTACGACTCCCAGAAGCTCCCGGGTCGGAAGTGGCCCCGCCCCCTTGCCCGTGTACACATGTGCAGATGAGATCCCCGTTGCCCCGTGCAAGGGTTGTTGTGTGAATGCGCGGCACGTAGTACCCCTCGTGTTAAATCTCCACCAGATCCCGTGTTCAATAAGAAGAGGCGTGTCCCATCCCGCAGAGTCCAGCCAGCTGCTCCCAGGAAGCCCCGAGCAAAGCCTGAAGGCAGCGGCCCTCCCTGTTTCCCTTCTTGCTACTGATGCTCGGAGGGAGGCTGCCTCTGAACATGGAGGTTCCATTAGCCATCATGGCTTCTGCCAGCCGCAGACCTCTCCCTCCCTGCTACCTTGTCCAGTCTCTTTTTAATCCCTGAAAGCCAGGAGCCATTGGCACATCTGCTGGCGCTGAATTCAATTCATTCACTCCGCAATGGGTGAAGAAGGACATTCTTCTGTGTGCCCTGAAACCATCACCAACCAAAGGTTCCCCAGTGATGTGTGTGTGTGAGAGAAAAATTCAGTCTGCTTCTCTCTACATGGGCATAAATGTGTAAATCACCGCCCCCACCCCAGCACAAGCACAGTGGCTGTGATCTGCCACTTGCCGGCAGAAGAAGGTTCTGGGTCTTGCCTTTCTCTCGTTCCTTGTGGACAGATCCTGCCTTGATCTCCCAGTTAGGGCTGCAGTTTTCAAGCGTGAGGCCTGGGAGCGGCAGGTGGACTGGCTATTGCTAACCCCCTGGAACCTCAGTAGTGCCTCACCAGGGCCTGCTCTCCTCCTTTCAGCTGGGAAGATGTCGGAGTGTGAAGGAGTTTGAGAAGCTCAATCGGATCGGAGAAGGGACCTACGGCATTGTATGTGAGTGCCCTTCTTGCCGCCAAGTCTGCAGTTAGAAATCTGGGCTGCGTGTGGCCTGAAATGCAGGGTGGGGAGCACATAGCAGGGGCTTGAGTTTTCCAGCAGAAGGGTAAACTCATCTACATGGTCTCACAACACAATTTGTCTCTCTCACTGACAAATAAGTACATCCAGCTTATTTTGAAGCCTTTTAGATAGATAGATAGAAATTTATTTGTCATTGTACTCAAGGTATGAGAACAACAAAATGAGGTGCTCTTCACATCATACAACTGGACAACACCAAATAACATACACAAATAACAATTAAAACAACAGTAAAAAAATATGGATATAGGTACCATACAACCATGAGGTATACATTTGTTAAGACCACCAGATTCAAAACTCTGCATTTAGCCTGATCACTTGGGTAAAAACTATATTTAAATCTACTTGTCCTAGCTTTCAGCACTCTATATCTTTTTCCTGACGGTAAGATCTCAAACATCGAGTGACCCGGATGTGAAGAATCTCTCAAGATTTTTTGTATCTTCCTACTACATCCCATATTATACAAATCCTCCAGTGAGGGAAGAGGACATCCAATGATCTTTTGTGTCCTCTTTATCACTCTTTGGAGTGCCTTTTTCTCCACCCCTGTACAACTCATAAACCACACACAGAGGCAATAAGATAAGATGCTCTCTATAGAGCTTCGATAAAAGGCAACCAACAGACTCTCTGACAGTTGTTGTAATCTTAAAAGTCTCAGAAAGTACAATTGTTGTTGGGCCTTTTTTACTAGGGCTGTAGTATTTGCACCCCACTTTAAATCTTGTTTCAAGGTAATACCTAGAAACTTACATGAGGAATGTGTGAATTTACATAGTCTTTAAACATTCCCTGTGTATTCTTCCATAAACAGTGAGTAATAACCACGTGTTTTTGTCTCATTTAGAGCGAGGATTACAGGAGCATAGGAAGCCGCTTTGCACTCAGGTCCCTGGTCCTCGTAGTCCAGGATTGTCCTCTCTGATTGGCAGCAATGTTCCAGGTTATCAGGGCTAGGAGGCCTTCCCCACTATTTGCTACTTGTTACTTTTTAGTGGGCGATTTAATTGAGAACCTTCTCCATGCAAAGCAAGGGCCACGACCCCCTTCCCAGTCCTGTGTGGAAAAGCCCCTGTAGGGTGCACAAGGCCACTCGATGACAGTCGGTGCTTGAGCTGATATTTTCCTACTCCCTGCACTGTGTGGGGAGATGGGGGGGCGGCCTCCAAGGCACCGAGCTCTGACTGCACTTTCACTGCAGATCGCGCCCGAGACACCCAGACCGATGAGATTGTGGCTCTGAAGAAAGTGCGGATGGACAAAGAGAAAGACGGTGAGCAAGGGAGCCCAGCGCCAAGGCAGCCCTGGAGGGCCATTCGGCTCACCTCCAGGGTGTCCTCTTGACGCATGACCTGGGATCTTGGCAGGAATCCCCATCAGCAGCCTGCGAGAGATCACCCTGCTGCTGAAGCTGCAGCACCCCAACATTGTGGAGCTGAAGGAGGTGGTGGTGGGGAATCACCTGGAAAGGTACATGCAGGTCTCTCCTGGGCAAGGAGGAGGCTCCTCTTTTGTACTCTCCATGCCTGGAATGCCAGTCTGGGGCTTTTGCTGGCACACTTGAATTTTACAGGGGCTCAGGCTGAGTTGCAGCGTGGCTTAGGGGGAAAAAAAAAACTGCAATGGGGATGGGATAAGCGAAGGCAGCCGGGCCGTGGGATGCGAATGCTGGCTGAGGAGAAAGCAAAGCACGCAAACCTGCACAGAGCTGCCTTCTACAAGGCACCCCCCCCCCCCCCGCCCCATAAACAGGGGTGGCAGCCGCTTTCCCCCAGCCCTACTTGGAGACGGCTGGGATTGAACCTGATGCTCTCTGCGTGCCAAGCAGGTGCTACGTTCTGAGTCTCTGCCCAGCCTTGCCCACCCGTGCAGATTCTCTCCTGCCTCCAGGTGGTCACCAGGCATGAGCAGTGGTTTGTGCTTCTCCCGTAGCATTTTCCTGGTGATGGGCTACTGCGAGCAGGACCTCGCCAGCCTCCTGGAGAACATGCAGGCCCCCTTCTCGGAGGCTCAGGTACGTACAGGCAGGACGGAGCCCGGCTGGGGAAGAGCAGCAGCCCAGTGCGCTGTGCAGCCTCCTTTCCATCCAGTGGGAAATGCCAGTGCAGTGGCATTGATTGACCCTCCTGCGTTAAATTGCAGTTTTGTTTTGCTTGCTTGAGTGCATTGTTTTTAATTTAAATTGTGCTGTAAGCTGCCATGGGTGCCTCCTGATGGGGAGGGGAAAGGTAGGATGTAAATATATCAAGTAAATAAAAAAGGAATCGTCAGTTTACATCCTTGCACGGCCTCATCCTGGAGCGGCAGCTGGTGCCAGAGGAAGCAGGGTGTGTTTTAGCCTGGTACTTTCACCCTTTATGTCCCCTCCATGACTCGCAGGTGAAGTGCATCATCCTCCAGGTGCTGAAGGGCCTCCAGTACCTGCATGACAACTTCATCATCCACAGGTCAGAGGGCAGGGTAGGCTCCAGGTGTTGGGCTGCTGCCGGAGAAGCCGTGTGGCTCACGGGCTTCCCGGTTCCTGCTGGAACCGGTGAGGTTTGAGGCTGCTGAAGGGTTCTGGGTGGGGAGAGGGGCTCACCCCCTGCCCCACTCCTCACAGGCGCCTCTCCTTCCTCCAACGACAGGGACCTGAAGGTGTCCAACTTGCTCATGACCGACAAAGGCTGTGTGAAGACAGGTGAGCCCTCTAAGCGCCCCTCTCCCCACAATGCACCTGCCTGGTTTGGCAGGCAGCTGACCTGCCCCACGGTGGCCACGGCCACCTCCTCTTTTCTGCAGCGGATTTTGGGCTGGCTCGTGCTTACCGAGTGCCCCTGCGGCCCATGACGCCCAAGGTGGTCACGCTCTGGTGAGTAGACTGTGGGAATCCCCGCCCCTCCCCGCCCCTCGTTGATGTGTTCCTGCTGATAAGCTCCTTCCCGGGGGCGGGACTGGAAGCCCCCGAAGCTGAAAAGGGGGGCATCACCACATCTCCCCCGAGGCAGTTGGCCTGGTGGAAAGATGTCGTCAGGCCTTCCTCGTAAGGACCACGCCGTGAGATGGAAGAGAGGCCCACGTGGCACCTAGAAGAGTCCAGCCCTGTGGACTGCGACACGGTGCACAAATCAGCCGACTCCCACTGCGGCAGGCAATGCGCGTTGCTTGTTTTGTTCACACCGTGTACACTGTGTACAGCACACTGTGCTCAGCACAGCCCTGAGCACTGTGCTCAGCACAGCCTTTTGTTCACACTGTGTACAGCACAGCCCTGTAGCGGACTAGACCACAGCCTGGCTGCTCCCCGTATTTCCCTCTCCCCTCCCGTGAGCCCCACTTTGCCTCGGCCTCCTCCTCTCTGCCAGGCCAGGGACTTCCCCGATCACCAGTCTTCTCATCCTCGTGCAGGTACCGAGCTCCGGAGCTCCTTCTGGGGACCACCACACAGACCACCGCCATAGACATGTGGTGAGGAAGGGGGTCTCTGAGCAAGGGGGTCGTGGGGAGGGAAATGCATGCAGGGCCTGCCTCCCATTCACAAACTCATTCCTCGGCCTCAGGCAGGCCCAGCTGTGTGGCAGAGGCGGGAGGGAGGGTGAGGCTGCCAGGCGGGCCTTTCTCCAGGCTGACCCGAGTCTCCCCTGCAGGGCGGTGGGCTGCATCCTGGCAGAGCTGCTGGCCCACAAGCCGCTGCTCCCGGGAAGCTCGGAGATCCAGCAGATCGACCTGATCGTTCAGCTCCTGGGCACGCCCAACGAGACCATCTGGCCGGTGAGCCCCGCCCTTGCGCTGCTGCCCCTCCCAGTGCGGGTCGCCCCGCAGCCTTCCTTCCACGCCCCACAGCAACGCAGGAGGCCAAAAGCACCCTGGACCAACTCCTTGCCCACGGTCCAGGCCCGCCGTCCAGTCCCCACAAAAGGCCCCCGAGAGCTGCGGCCAGCAGGCCCTGCAGCAGAGGCTGGGGCTTCACTGGGTGCTTCTCTCGGCGTCCGCCTTGCCCCCAGGGCTTCTCCAAGCTGCCGCTGGTGAGCCAGTACACCCTGCGCAAGCAGCCCTACAACAACCTGAAGCACAAGTTCCCGTGGCTGTCGGAGGCCGGCCTTCGCCTGCTCAACTTCCTCTTCATGTTTGACCCCAAGAAAAGGTAACGGAGCACAGAGGCTTGGAGGCCCATCCTGGCCCCTGGCTGCTGGATCCCGCGTGCTGGGAGAGGGAGGGTTTCAGCTCCCTGGACGTCCCTTGGCTGGGGCCTCTGGTCTGGTGGGAGCACCACGTGGGGCAGGAGACCCGTCGTGGGCCAGTCCAGGGGGCCTTTCCTGTAACTCGCCTCCTCTTCCCAGAGCCACAGCTGGAGACTGCCTGGAGAGCTCCTACTTCAAGGAGAAGCCTCTGCGTAAGTTTCGCGTGCAGCCTCCCTTCCTGACGCTCCCGCCTCCTCCAGCCCTGCCTGATCCGTCTCCTCTCTCTCCCCCGCAGCCTGCGAGCCGGAGCTCATGCCGACCTTCCCGCACCATCGCAACAAGCGGGCTGCCCCGAGTGCCAGTTCCGAGTGTGTGGGCAAGCGCAGCCGGCCTTGAGGCTGCCAGTCCTGGGACCAGGGTTGCAGGTGACTTGGCGTTCCCTCTCTGCAAGAGCCAGGGCAGTCCAGTGGCCGGAAAGTGAGGCCGGAGTGCAGGAGCGCTCTGTTTCCTGGCACAGGCTCTTACACGGTTTGCGGGAAGTTTCTGGGAATGTACAAAGATAAAGATGGTCTGGCTGGATCAGGTCAAACTGGGGCCAGCATCCAAAAAGGAAGTTAAACCTATCGGGCGAGTTTGAGTGGAGCAAGTGGTTAAAAGGGAGCTGCCATTAGCTCATCTGGCTCGGAACTGTCTACAGCACAATGGCTCTTCTGCGTTCCGGGCAGGGATTTCGGCTAGCCCTTCCTGGGGATTGAACCCAGGGCCTTCCCCCTACAAAACAGGGTCGCTGCCACTGAACTGCAACTTTCCTCTCTTGGGTCTGTTGACTAAACTTGCATTTATTTTTATTTTTGCAGAATATGGGCTGGAAGAAATAAGCCTGAAAAGGAAATTGAAGCCGATGTCTGCACCCAGCACCTCTTGCTGTGCAGTTCTAGCATTTCCCACAGACACTGGCCACAAACGAAGAGTTGAACTCTTCTGAAAAATATCTCTGAAATAGGGCGGCGCTGGGCCTTGGAGCCCAGAGAACGAGAAGAGCAAACTGGAAGAAAGGGCAGGGCACCAGCCTGGAGCCCCCCTGGCTTCGGAACTTGCACTTCTCTTTGAAAGGATGACGCACCGAAGAGGCAGCACCTGAAGAGCAAGTGGTGGGAGGATGCCGAGTCTCTGACGGATGCTGGGATGGATGGCCTCTGCCTCTCAGCTGGGCAGGCCCCTCCCTGGCCCACCCCAACCAGCCGGTTGTGCCAGGCCTTGCAGACAACAAACTCAGCACTCTCACAGCAGCGGCAGAACAGCTGACGTCAGAGAGGCCTGGCTGCGTTCCCCCCCCTTCCCTTCCCTTCCCGCTGCAAACTGTGAGATGGGGATGGAGACGCTGGAATAAAGTTGTCTGCTGCCAGCTGCTGCGTTGTGTGAATGGAGGGGCGAGCCAAGGTTGCTGCAAGCCTTGAGGAGAGCGGGAAAAAGAATTACCCGTCCATAGGAGGCAGCCTTATACACACATGCAAGGGCGGGGGTGGGTGGGGGGGTACTTGAACCACCAGGAAAAACTTGGCCCCAGCAGGACATCTCCTCCGTCAGACAGCGGGCTGTTTAGTAGTTTGGGGTGGGCTAAAAGCATTGGTGTGCCAAACACCCCCTCCCAGCGAAGCCGCCCCCCCCCCCCGGCCAAGAGTACCAGCCTTGATGGTGGTTCCGAGCTGTGCTGTATCCTAGCAACAAATGCCAGCTCTCCTCCAGTGCCATGAAGCCGCCCACTCAAAACGGTCAGATGGCGGCAGAGAGGGGGAGGGCGAGAGAACGCTGGCCACACTGACCTGCTCTCCTGCAGAGGCCAGCCAAGGTGCCCCCCCCCACCCCCAAGCATCTTTAATTGGTTTCTGAGCTGCCTTGAAAACACCCACTCTGGTGGACCAACTCATTCCTCTTTAAGAAAAACCGAACCTCAAGACATCCGTGTTGATGGTCAGGAAGTTCTAATGGATCGTCTGTGAGACAACCTGACCCCCCAGTCCACCTGCCCTAGACCTCCCTCCTCTCACTGGCCTGAGCCCTTCTGCACGCACACACAGACACCCTCCACACACACACAATCCTGCACCACAGTCCGCAAGAAAAGCGTTTCCAGCCTTGGCAGCCGGCTGGACCCAGGGCCGTCGGAACACAAGCCAGGGCTTGCGCCACAGGGCCTGGAATTAGTTTCCTCCCACACCAAGGGGTCCGATGTGGGGTGACAGTCCTTTTCCCCAACCTCCGAATACCCCACACAAAAAGGGGAGGGGAAGGGAGGAAATGCAGCCAGAGAACCAGGCAGGCTTTTGCTTTACTTGGTGTATTTCACGCTCTCCCTCCTGCAAGAAAGACACCAGACGTGCACCCTGGATGGCAGGATTGGGCCCCGGCTTAGTTCATCCGTCCGATCTGGAAGGGACGTGCCACTCGGCTTCCACCCCGGAGAAGGGCTGCCCTGCTCCAGCCACGAGGATCCAGGTGCCGAAGTGGGGGGGGGGGGCAACGAGAGAGCCGCACTCCCTTCCACTTGCTCAGGCCCTCCCCGTCTTGAAAGGGCAGGCGAGGGAAGCGGCCAAGCTTTGGAATGCCGGAACAGATGCGCCTGCCAGGCACCTGCCTTCCAGGGCCCAATCCGTGAGGCGTGAGCGGCTTCCCCCTCCCCAGTCAAACCAGTCCTTTCCACGCGGCGCACACAGTGTGCAGGACCAGCAAAGCCACAGCAGGCAGGACAGGTTTTCCTGCTCCGTTTTCCTGCCCGTTCCACGTATTTCCAACCCGGGGGCTGGGCGGGTGGGTGAAGCCTGGAGGATGGCAGGAAAGCGCTTTCCGTGTGCCCCCAAAGTCCAGCCCGCGTGGCCCAGCAGGGACCCACCGCTACTGCCAGGCCCCGCCCCCCTCGTGCAGCAGCTTGTCCATCTCTGTCCGCTGCAGCCAGAGGCGCTGCTGCTTCTCGCTCTGCAGCTCCTCCACGCGGTGGCTGCTCCGGCACGACTGGGCCACGTCGCAGCTGCTGCCGTGCAGCAACCTGCAGGTGGTGCAGCAGGAGGCGGGGAGGGCGCCTGGGCGCAGGCACAAGTGCAGGCGGTAGCGAGGGGGCTCTGCGGCAGCCGGCCCCGGCGATCGTCTCAGGCCCGCCGGACTGAGCTGGGGGCTTCTGGGCTGCCTGGGGGCTGGAGAGGCCGGGCCGTTGGCCCCGTGGGGCTGGGAGCCGGGGCTGTCGTACTGGGGGCTGGGGCACAGGAGCCAGCTTCCCGGCTGGGCGGGGTAGTCCGTGTCGGTAGTTCTGCTGAGCTCGCGCCTCAGGG
The DNA here is from genome assembly GCA_029204185.1 of Lerista edwardsae. Classification (NCBI taxonomy): domain Eukaryota; kingdom Metazoa; phylum Chordata; class Lepidosauria; order Squamata; family Scincidae; genus Lerista; species Lerista edwardsae. Next base: position 3,420,801 of record JAJKFI010000088.1, read on the forward strand.
AGATAAACGAGAAGGAGGTCTCGGGGTCGGGCCCCTCCGAGCCCAGCAGCCCGTTGCCGTAGGGCTGCTCCTGGCCCAAGGCCCAGCTGTCCTCCGCGAGCCCCTGGGGGCTGTGCAGGGGCTGGTCCCGGCTCCACAGGCCAGGGCTGCTGCGGCCGCAGAGAGGGAGCTGGTGCGGCGATGGCACCCTGGCTCCGGAAGGCTCCCGGTACGGGCTCTGCGCCTCCTGCGTCTCCTGGTACAGATCCAGGCCCTCGGCCGGCTCCCCACGCAGCTCCCTGCCCCTCGGCCAGCGGACCAGGCTCTGCAGCTTGGCCACGCAGCCCTCCAGGCTGCCCTTCGCCTCCCTCCGCGCCTGCAGCAGCTCGTCCGACGACACGCCGCAGGGCTCCAGCTCTTGCACGATCTTGCCCAGGATCTCACACTCCACCCTGGCGGCAAAAAAGCCGCAGGCTGCGCAGAGGAGGCTGGCCCCCGGGGGCGGCTGGGAAATCACCAGGTGGAGGTCGTCCCTCCGGACGTAGCCCAGCCGGCGGAAGCACTTGGCGAGGTCCGCCTCGGAGAGGATCCCCTGGAGGACGTGCACGTAGACCCCGGAGAAGGTCTGCAAGGGAAGAGGCGTGTCAGCTCCCCGGCCCCCGAGGCACCGCCCCCCCCCCCCCACGCTCCCCCCCACGCTCACTTTTATGGTGCTAAATTCTTTGCGCCAGGGGAAGAAATACAGGTTGACGGCCGCCAGCTCCAAGACCTCAAAGGCCCTGCAGAGACTCCGCAGGGCCACCCCCAGGTCCAGCTGTCCCCGCAGCACCGTGGCAAGCATGGCGAAAGTGTCGTCCCCTTGCAGCGCACCGTGCAGCTCTGGGTCCTCCAGCAGGTGGCACCACAGCAGCTCCTTCAGGGAGGCGTCTGTGCAGACCCCAGCGTGGCCCCGGCGGAAATCCCGCTCCAGGCACCGGCGATATTCCTCCTGTAGCGCAGTGCTGGGAGGCATCCTGCGGGGGAGCAAGAGCCCAGTCACGAGGAGGCCATCCTCACTCATTCACTCGGCATCCCAGGGGGGTCCAGACCCTCTCAGACAGAGTCACCCTGCGCAGCACAGCAGAATGTGCTGCAGACTCGCTGTGGCAGCAACACACAATTTGCTCTGCAGGAAAAATGTGTTGGTTAAATCCAAGCTTGGCTTCAGCCATCTCACACCCACTCCAAAAATAGGAACATCTCCACCTACTTGCGTCTAGCCTGCATGAATGTTCTCAGCTTTTATGTTCAGTGCGCTGTAGGAGTTTTCCATTTCTTTTTTTTTTTCAGCGCAAAGAAGAATGTGGTAGCAAAGGTAAGGCATGGCCAAGTTTAAACCCAGTATTTTTATTTGAGAAAGAGACGTCGTGCTGGACACAACAGCTCTGCTCCCTCCCAAAGTTGGCCCGAGACTTTGGCCAACACACCTGACCATCCGCAAATGTTATCAGCTCACCCATAAGAAACTGCATTCCTCTTTCTTAAGAGAAGGGAGAGGGGGCCAGCTTTTTGCACCAACGCCTCAAAGTCTTCCAAACTGTTGCAGTCCTGTGTTTTTCCTCCCCACACTGGTTTAATGCGACTATTTTTTCTTTGCCGCTTACAGCACAAGCTTTCAGACGCAAGCCACTTAGCGCCATTGCCTTGCCTGATGCAAAGGAATAATCAAGGACCTCACACTGATTTGACATGGTAAAATTGCACACACACCCCAACAGCTCCCCACAGTGTACTGCAGCTTAGACCACAGGCCTGTGTCTGAGACAGACCTGATCCCTCCCCTTCTTTGCCTTCAGTTCCCTCCCCCTCCTCCGCTGTCCTCCTTGTGGTACAGATTGTAAGCATCTTGGGGCAGGCCCACCACATGCACCTCAGCCCCCACACAGCGCCAGCTGGGCTGGCTGTGCGTGTGAGCAGCGAGTGGGCAGCCCGTCTGGCAAAGCGCGTGTGTGGGTGAAGGTGCGCTTCCTTTCGGGCGGCGTAGCTCTCATCCTCCCTGATGCCTGGCTTCTCTCCCCCGCACTTCCCTCATCCTTGAGCTTCCCGCCTGCCTTTCCCTGAACACCGCAGCAGGCAGCAACATGTGGGGACTCGATCACGTGCAGCAGCTGCCACAGTGTTGCACCCCAGAAGCGAGTGTTTGCCCCCAGAAGCCACCCGGCTCCTGCCTGGAAACCCGGCTGCTATTTGCATACTGCAGCAGCGCAGCCCTCCCCCATCGAGACGTCCCAGCCGCTCTGAAAGCCCGACACGGGGGAGTGCCAAGCCCAGCAAGGGGGAGCTCCTCGGGGCCCCCAGACTGCCGAGAGAGCGGGAGGCAGCAGGTCTCGCTACGGGAGCGGAAGGCTTCCCCCGGGTCACGCCTCGCAGCTGCTTCCTGGGACCTGCCAGGTCGCCCCCAGGTGGACTCGAGAAGCCCCCCCCCCCCGCAACCCTGCAGAGCTGCTGCCAGCCTGGCCTGGGCGCCAGCAGGAGGGCGGGCTGGGCTCGGGCGGCAGCAGCTTCCCGACTGTCCCCAGGTTGGGGATCCGCCCCCCCCCGGCACCTTCCGCCCACCCAGTCCCGGGGCAGCAGCGGGGGGGGGGGGCTGAGCTCACCGCTGTCAGTCTGGGCCGGGGCTCGGGCTGCCCCGCGGGGGTCCCGTCCACAGCCCCGAGGGCGAACTGGGGGGGGCTGAGGCCTGGTGGCGCCCCCCCCCGGCGCCCCGCCCCGGCCCGAGCCAGACCGGTTGGGATTCGAACCCAGCGCCGCTCACCTGCCGGAGCGCCCTCGCCCAGACCCCGCGATCCAGCGCCGCGCCCCGCCCTCTCTGATCACGTCACTTCCGGCTCCTCTTCGCCCCCCCCACGAAGGAAGAGGCGGCGCCACGGCCTGTGCTCCGCGTTAACCCTGTCTGTGCTGCAGCGCCTCAGGAAGGGCTTCTCGCCTGCGGGGTCCCCCCCGCGAGCCTCCTCGCCCTGTAACTGACTGCCCGGGCGGGAGGGGTCTGCAGACACGCAGCGCGCAGTCCTGACCTGGAGTGAGGCCCGCACAAGGGCCACCGCCGTAAAGCGCGTCTGGACCGCTCTCGGAGTCGCTCTCGCCCGCTACGCCTTGTGCCGGCCTCTCTGACCCCGAGAGTGGTCCGAACACGCTTTCCGGTGGCCCCTGTGCCGGCCTCACTCCAGGCGAGGGTTGGCCTACACTGAGAAGGGCTCCCTCTTGCTCTGCACCACGGTGTCTGGACGTTTCTCAGCGACGCCGGCCCCGTTGACACCCCGCAGAGCAGCGCACGGAACGCGCAGCCTGTACCTGCACTGCACGTGGGAAAGAGCGCAGGAGCGCCCAGCGTGTTCAAGCTACAGAAAAACGCCTGGATCGGGGGTCACCTGGCCTCCCTGCTTTGATTTGCCCCTTCGGGGCATCACCGGCTCAGGCTTCGTTTTAGCTAGGAAAAAATGCGGAAGTGGCGTTTCCGGCTCGCCTCTAGCGTGGCTAGCGCAAGAAATTGAAACGCTATCCTGGTATCAAGCGCTCGAGGGAGCCATCTTTGGTACTGGCGCAGAAGGTGGGCTGCGCCATCCTAGAACCTGGCAATGGACCTGGGCGCCGCCATTTCAAAACTTACCCGTTGCCAAGCAGCGCCTTCGGAGGCGGGGGGGGGGCGCTCCGGGGGCGCTATGCAGCACCGGCCCGGTAAAGGGCCTCTTGTTAATGGGATCAGGATTGTAATCAGGAGTTCATAAGAACCTAAGAAGAGCTCCTGTGCTGGATCAGGCCAAGGGCCCATCTAGTGCAGCTTCCTGCATCTCACACCAGGTGGCCCACCAGGTGCCTCGGAGATTATAGAGGACAACAAATAATGCACGGAAGGGATAGAGTGGATAGAGGGATGTTCTTTTCCCTCTCTCACAACACCAGAACCAGGGGGCATCCGCTAAAACTGAGGTTTGGGAGAGTTAAAACAGATAAAAGGAAGTACTTTTTTACCCAGCAGGTAGTTAATCTGTGGAACTCTTTGCCACAGGAGGTGGTGATGGCATCTGGCGTAAATGCCTTTAAGAGGGGATTGGACGGATTTCTGGAAGAAAAGTCCATCGTGGGCTATAGGCCATGATGGGTTGTAAGTAACCTCCTTACATTAGTAGTAGGCTACTTCAGAGTACCAGGTGCAAGGGAGTGGAACAGGATGCAAGCATCTTGTTGTCTCGTGCCTCCCTGGGGCACCTGGTGGGCCTCTGTGAGACACAGGAAGCTGGACTAGATGGGCCCCCTTTGGCCTGATCCAGCAAAGGGGCTCTTCTTATGTTCTTATATTATGTTCTTTAAGATACCTGCACCCTATGGCCATTCCCTTGCACCTGTAGCTGACTGGGTAACGGAGCAGGGCCTGTTCAAAGTGGTAGCTACTTAGCCTGGGTGTTTTAATAAAGAAAATCTACACCAACTTACCTTGCCTCCAGAGATTTCTTCGGGGGGGTCTTGCCCAAGCACAATGGGTATAACATTTCCTGCATCTCCCAGTGGTCCACTGGGTGCCTTGGAGCACACAAGAAGATGCCTGCATCCCACTGCCACTCCTTGGCCTGAGGTGTCCTACATCTAAAACCAGGAGGCTGTGGAGGGGGAGGAGGCGGGGGGCTGGCCTACAGGCTGGTGGGTGGGCCTTGCTTCCTCAGAGGTGGGGCTGGTGGGTGCCTTCCCTGCTTATGCGCCTGCAGGGACCGGGCAGCCCTGCTTGCCATTAATTCAGCGGCTGCCTCCCGACTGAGCAGAGTGGTCCGCCTCTCCTTGCCCCAGGATGTCTGCTGCGTCTGACCGGCTGGTGGTGGTGCTTGGCGGCGCAGGGACGGTGGGGTCCGGGATTGTCAAGGCGCTGCTGGAGAAAGGTAAGGGCTTGCCTCCGCGTCCTGTTTCGCATCTCTGCCTGGGTGAACTCTGCGCATTGCAGGTCCAGCCACAGACACCACCACCACCCCACGACCCCTCCATGGGATTCTGGAGCGCGAGAGGGTGAGATCAGTCCATGTCTTCAAAGATCTGTTACGACCTCGCGTGTTCCAGGTCTGCACCCTGCCTGAAAAACAGCTCCTCAGCATGCGCCTGGGCTCAGGTTGTGCCTCCGTGGCCGGTTCCCTGGCGGTCCGTCGGCTGTCAGCCCCGAGCCCAGGGGAGGCTGCCAGTTCCCCTCCCTGCTGCGCTGAGCCTGGAGGGCTTGTCTGCGCTGATGCCGTGTTGTCGCCCGTGCAGGCTTCCGCGTGGCCGTCATTTCCCGAGATGGAAGCCGGCTGGAGAAACTGAGGCACTTTCTGCCCGCGTCGACCCACGACCGCCTGCACACGCTCATTGGGGATGTGGGTAAGGGCTTGGAGAAGTCAGCCGCGGCACTGCAAGCGCATGCCTCCCCCTGCCATAAGTAGGCTGGCATTTATCATCCGAGGATGATCCGGAACTGAGCGTGTGCAGAAACACTGAATCAGGGCAAACATTCCAGTTCACTCAGGAGGAGAGAAATTGGGACTTTGGGCAAGGAAAGGCCTTAAGAGCATGAGCGCCCACAGCTGGAGTGGGCAGCTGGCATCTCGCAATTCCTTCACCTTGAGCAGAGAATTCAGGCCACAGAACGTACATCTCTTCCCTGGAGACCGGGTGACGTTTGCCCAGCATACACAGTTTAGCCCAACTTGTGACCTGTCTGCTAAGTGTTAGACACACACACACACACACACACACACACACACACACACGGCCAACGCCACCTGTGCGGGATGCTGCAATGGCCCTTGATCTGCTCCTGACGCTGGTCCCTGCAGTCCTGTGGTCACTTGTGCATGGAAGGTTACAGGAACTCTGCTATGCCTTGTTGACAGTGTGCTCCTATTACACCATCACATCGAGGCCAGAGAATGGCTCTAGCCATGGCCTTTTCTGTCAACGTTGGGGAGAGAAATTCTGGCTGCTTGGCAGTGATTTCAGTGGCCGGGGAGGGCAGGGATCAATCAATCAATCAACAGGTACTTATATACCGCTTTTCAACACGAAGTTCACAAAGCGGTTTACAGGCAAATAGTAATAATAAAGTTAAATGGCTCCCTGTCCCAAAAGGGCTCACAATCTAAAAAAGGCAGACCGCCAGCAACAGCCACTAGAAAGACTGCGCAGGGGTGAAGAGGGACAGTTACTCTCCCCCTGCTAAATATAAGAGGAACACCACTGGAAAAAGTGCCTCTTGTCCAGTTAGCAGGGGTGTAGCAGGGGATCTCACTCCCCCTCCCCATATTTCCCATTCAGGTTCTGAAGAAGGAGCGGAAACAGCCCAAGGAGCGCTGCTGAAAAGTGTTGGGCAGGTGTCAGACGTGGTCTCCTCTCTGGGCTTCAGCTGGTGGCAAGGGGGTCCCCCTCACGCCCAGTCCCTGAAGGAGCTTCGCCGGGTGAGTGGGGAAGGCAGTGGCGGACAGGCCAGTTTGTGCTTTCCAGCTCTGTTTATGGCAATAGACTTTTCTTTCTTTCTTTGACTGTACATTCTAAGTCATTTTGCTGGGTCTATTTATTGCCCACACATGGTAAATTTTGCATCGTTAATGTAGTGCCTTCCATATATTATATGCTTAATAGATAGGGGTGTGTTTTTTTGGTGATATTCTTTCCAAAATTTCTTGATTAAAATAGCAAATTGCAGTGGGTCCTTGCCTGATGTCAGGTGGGTCCCGGAAAGCTGGGAGCAGCCATCTTGAAAGCTGCAGACCTTATTCTTGCTATATTCTTTTTGTGAGTTTTAACAGTTTGGATTTTCAAGTGAGGGTGTTTTTTTTTTTATAATTGTTTTCTGTTCGTTGCTTTTACATAATATTTTGTGCTAATTTTGCTTTCTGTCAGGGATGTTTCCTGGCTGGGCAGCTGCTGCAGTCCAGTTTGCATTCCAGGAGTGTCATTTGATTATATGGCACTTCCTGCTTGATGATGTCACTTTTGGCTGTGACATCACATCCGGTGGGTCCCAACACGTGCCATTCTAAAACGTGGGTCCCAGTCTAAAGCATTTGAGAACCGCTGATCTAGAGACAAGGATACAGGGAGAAGGGAAGGGAAAAGGGGACAAACGTGGGAAGAGCATGCGTTTATTTCTGTCCAAGGAGGCCCATCTCTGGCCTGGCAATGCAGCCCAGGGGACAGAGTGCACATGTCTGCGTCTGCATGTGTGTCTCCTCCTTCAGATGCTCTCAGAGCACTTGGTGGGAATTCTCCAGCATGCTGCATGATCACAGTTGTGTGCCCCCATTTCCCCCCCACCCGTCTGGCATCCTGTCGGCAGGTCCTGGACATGCTGCTTCTCAGCACCTTCACGGCCTGGAAGGCGTTCTTTCCCCTGGTCAAGGACAACCCCAACGGGACCTACACCTTCATCACAGGTGAGGAGAGGCCAGGCCCAGCCACTGCAGTCCAGACCCTGGGAGAGAGGCCCCGGGCTCCAGCCAGCCCGAGAAGCCACATCCTTTGGCCCTGTTGACACCCTTGTCCCCGTTGTGTGAGGCAAGCGGTGGTGGTGAAAATGCACTCCACGCATGCTCAAGGACCACCACGGCTCCCCAAGCCCTCGTTCAGGTGAAGTAGTTCTGCTGGGCAGGCAGGTGCCCGTCTGCAGTTGGCGCTGCTCTGGCAACTCGTGCCCTGAGCCGATGGGCTGACACTAGCGCGAGCTGGGCCGGGTCAGGCTGTTGGGGCAAAGACTGCTGGGTTGTGTGCTGGGGGGGGTGGGGTAGGCAGGCAGCAGCCTCTTCGGCCAGGACTCACGCTGCCCCGTCTGTTGCCTCCTCTGCTCCAGGAGGGGCTGGCGAGCGCCTGCTCATGCCGGGCACGGGCTTCCTGACCCTGGGGGCCGCAGGTGCGCTGGCCTTCTGCCAGGTGCTGCGCGAGGAGTACCCCGAGGTTCCCTGCAAGCTGAACGAGGTCAGTGCCGGCTGGGGCCACTCTGGGCCGGCCCCACGAGCCCAGCACCCTGTGGGGGGTGGGAGTCTGCCTCTTTGAGCACCTGCCTGGTGGGAGCTCTCTAAAGCCCCCCTCTCACCCCCTCCCCCGTTCCTGAGCCCCCACGCCCTTGTGTAACGGAGCCAACAGATGCGCCTGCCGCCCACAGGGGCCCCCTGCACGCTCTGGAGCAGCTTTTGCTTACCTCTGCAGGTGAGGATCAACATGGGCGTGGCGACGCCGCAGCGCCTGGGGCCCGGCTACGTGAGCCACCTGGAGGTGGGCCGGGCAGTCGCCTCCCTGGTGGAGAAGAGGCGCGTCTCCCAGGCGGTCCTGAGCGTGGGCACTCCTGCAGACCTCAAGACCCTGGCGGCGGAGGGGGAGCTGTGAGGCCCCACCCAGAAGAGCCGCCGGCCTCCACCCCCCTGCCCCCACCGCCCCTGTGCGCGTCCTCGGTTCCTGGCTGCGGGAGGAAAGGGAGCTGCTCGGGCCCGGGCAGGAGGCGGATGCCTCGGCAGGCCCCCATCCGTCCTCGGGGCCTGGTGATGACAGACAGGAGCTTGACCCACGGAGCAGCCTCCAGTGGGGCACAGGGGAAGAGGCTCCTGTGCCGGAGGTGGCAGGGAGCTCCTGGCTCAGCCCCTCCCTGACAACCCGCGCTGTATCCTGGCCGATCACGGCAGCCAAGAGGACTGCAGCCAATGGGGCGAGATTGGTTGGTTGGTTGGTTGGTTGGGTCTCAGCTTTGGAGGCTGCTCAGCGTTTGAGGCCCGGGTTCGAGTGGCACCTGCAGAGGCGCCCAGTCCCCAGAAAGCAGCCCTCGCTGTCCGGCAGGGTCCTGGCCCTGCATGCCTGCCGTCCTCCCAAGCCGCTCGCAAGGGCTGCTGTCCGGGCCCCTTGCCGCCCGTGCCAGCCCACTGGAGACACGTTCCCCTCCTGTGGCACGAGGCCTCCCACTGCCGCCTCCTGCCCCGTCCCTCTCCCAGCCAGAGCCTGCCTCGGGGAAAGCCGCCCCCCCTCGCCACTGGGAGCCAGGGACAAGCAGCCCCCAAGACTCCCGCCCACAGGCCACTGCTGTTCCCTCCCTGCCATCGTGGGGGTGCCGGGCAGGGGTGTTTGTCCTGCTCTTGCACCTTTTAATAAACCCTGCATTCTGTTTCACAACCCCCGACTGCTTGCCCATGGACTTTGTCCCTCTTTTGAGGAAGGCCCCAGGCAGCTCGGCTGGCACAGACGCAGGCCGGGGGCATCTGGGGGGCAGGAGGGGCACTGCTGCAAGGGCGGGGGTGGAAGACTCCCCCCCAGGGGCGCAAGGGGCCCCCTGCTCCCCCGGCAGTCCTCACACTGGCACGTTGCAGCTCTCTGGCCCACACCCTCCTGTCCAGGTTCGCAAAGCTACAGGATGCTTTGGCTGCAGCAGCCTGACAAGGCTGCTGGAAGACACACCAGAATTCACCTGCCAGTGTGTGCATGTTAAGAATGCTGGGGGGGGGGGGCAGTTCAAATCCATACGGGGGCATCGAGGTGTCAGTTCTTCCCCCCCCCCCGTGCCCTGGGTCTGTTTTCCCTCACTGCCCGCCTTGCTCGACAGGGTCCTCTTCCTCCGAAACGCACGTGCCTCCGTGCACACAAGGCGATGTGGCAGAACGCAAGGAATGCAGGGCGCCGCACAGGAGGCCAGCACGTTTCAGTGAGAACAGCAAGACTTCCACCGAAGAACAAAGGGAGCATACATGGGAATGGGGGGGGGGAGCAGTAGAGGCAGACACCAGAGCATAACGAACAGATTCCACTGCCTTTGAGAACCCCCCCCCCCCAGTCCAACATAGCAGCGGGACACTTGGCAGGAATGAGGCTAGAGGGTGGAGGAGACAGTCTGCTGGCTGCTGGCAGGTTTGCCTACCGCTCTTTCCTTTGCCCGGTGCAGAAGAGCTCCAGTCAGATGTTTCCAGCCACTACTGACCCCCAAAAACACCACAACCACCTTCACAGGCAAGGACCAAAGTGTTTATTATGGAACAGCCCCCGAGAACAAAGCCAAACACCTGGGAAGGGGAGCCACCAAAGCTGGAGGTTCCGGGGACAGGACGGCAGGGGCCGTGGGGAGCACCCAGCATCGACAGCAGGGACCAAGCACTCCTCCTGACAGCTCGAGGAAAGCCGGGACTTCCTGGCTTGCCCAGCACAGGACCAGGAGTCGAGCACTGCTCCTCCCCCCACGCCCTTGGCAGGATAGAAAGCCCTCCCCCCCCCACTCCTAATCAGAGAAAACGTTCTCCAGTCTGGGGCTTACAGTGTCAACGGCAGAGGTGGGAGAAAAGGGGGGGGCGGTCGTTGCAGATTTTGGTGTTTTCCGAAAGCAGAAGTGCAGAAAGCATGGTTATGTGGTTTTATTCAAAATTTACATTACAATTCTGAGTTATAATAGCTTTAAAAGTGTACATGGTAGGCGATTTAAGTGGTATAGTGTGAGCAGATGCAGCCACAGACATGACCCATAACACCCCCATTAAATAATAAATAAAAACAAAATAAAATGATTTCTTCTGCAGAGGTTTGGTTTTGTTTACAAAAATGAGAAGTGCAGAAAGCTGTGTTGTGTTGTTTGTGTTTTCTCCCACGTCTAGTCATAGGGTTCCCCTGTACAATGTTTTGCAGGGCAAAGTCCAGCTGGCGCTTGGCTCAACAGCTGCCCCAGAGCAGTTCCAGCAGCCTCGCACCAATTCATCCAGTGTTTTCCATGCGCTCTCACCCAGGACCTCTCCGCTGCCCTCTGGCTCCATGCGCATCCTCAGCATACAGTGCAAATTCTAAGAAAACGCACACACACACACACACTTGCTTGCCATCAGATAGTGAGCTTCCTTGGCAAGCGCCTCTAAAACCCACTGGGGGTGGGGAGTAGACAAACGGCCAGTTCCTTCCTCCGTGTCCACACGCGCGCACACACACACACACACTTCCTCTAACTCACAGTTGAGATTCCAGCCCTGCTCTGGGCCAAGCACAGACAGGTTCTCCGGACCGGGCTCAGGGATCTGCAGGGGAACGTTTTCAGCCTGCACTACGCCAGTCGGCAAACACAGCTCCATGGCAGGGGTCATGCGGGGGGGGGGGGGCCCGGGGCCCGAAACACCCCGCTCCAAGCACGGAGGCCTGCTGCCCCAAGGGGGGGGGGCTTCTTTTCCTTGCCAGCTAACACGGCAGTGCAGGGAGGCTGCAGGCCCTGGCGAGTGAAGTTTTTTGGGGGGGAGGGCAACAGCACCATGCCCCCCTCCCTCGGAGTTCACAGGTGCAGAAGCAGCACATGAACATTCAGCAGCAAATGCAGGCTCAGACAGAGCATCCCTTGACGGCAGCAGCAAACCCTCTCCTGCCCCCTAAATCAGCGCTTTGGAGCAGGGCAAGGGCAGCTCCTGGCATCAGCCGGAAAGGCAAGTAAAGGGCTGCAAGGTACCCCCTCAAATATTACACAGCTGGGGGGGGGCAGGACGTGGAGGAGCAGGAGGCCTCGTCAGCAAGTCTCCTTTTGCAGGGAAAAAGGTGCTGCTGCCCTCCCTCCAGGGCATGCCACAAGCTGCGGGAGGGATCCCATGCAAGGGGCGCGAGGAGCTGGTCACTGGCGCAGGCTGCTGATGGACAGCTCGGCCCGCGCAGGGAGGGACTCCACGTAGGCGAGGGCGCTCTGTAGCGAGGTCAGGCAGTACCCCTCCTCGCCAATCAGGTACCTGGCAAGGAAACGAGGAGAGACCCATCAGCACTGGAAGGAGGCCCCACAGGCAGACCCTCAACTCCAGTAAATACGGCTGCTACACAGGGAGGCACGGAGGACAGGCTTCAGGGGAAAATCGAAGGGCACCGCTGGAACGGAGGCGCTGAGCTCAGGCTCCCTCTTAAGGCCGCCTCAGCGGCAGCTCCAAGAGCAGCAGCCAGACTGGGAGGCTGCCTGTCCGGTCCGATTAAGCCCCCGCGAGCTCCCCCACCCGCTTCCCAGGCCAGCTCAGGGGCCGGCAGGCTGCGTAAGCAGAGCTGACATGTGGAGGCAGCCGTGGGCCCCACTCCCCACTGCGAGGCAGACACGGCGGCGGCGGCGGCCAGGAGCTTCGCGCCTGGCGGGACGGACTTCTGCAGTGCGGCTCCGGGCCGGCCCTGGCCAGAGGGAGGCACAAAGGACTCCCTCCCAGCCCCGGGTGCGTGTGGCCGGCAGCGGGAGGGAGCCCAAATCTGGGGTGAGGGGCCCAACCCCAGCTGACTCCGGGGCTCTGTATCAAACGCAAACCACTGGGGGGATGCAAAGCGGAGCACCCCTCTTCCCGGCCCGCTTCCCAGCCAGCTTGAGCCACCAGCCAGGTTAGGACGCAAGGCAGCCTCGGTCCAAGCCCTTCTGCTGAACAATTCAGGTGCGTTTGAGGAAACCTGATGAGCCGCTTTTCTCCCCACAGAGACCAAGAGCCACTTCGGTAAGCGGGAGGCACCACACGCCCAGGAGGACAGCAGAACCTCCACTCTCAACTGCCGAGAGAGCCCACTGGGACCTGGGGGGGGGAGGACGTGGGGGGGGCAGCCGTGGCTAGCAGGGGCTGCGGACCGAGTGCTCTGGGCGCAGCTGCCCTCCCTTGCCAGGGCTGCAGGCCGGCCTACCCTTCGTGGATGAACTCCTCCAGCGCCACACACTCCGAGACCAGCTGGGGCAGGTTGCTCTTGAGCACCACGAAAGACAGGATGGGGAGCAGGTCGTCCGCCCCGCTGCAGGGGAAAGCGGGAGGGAGGCATCGTGAGCTGGGGGTCCACGGGGCAGGGAGACCGTGGCCTGGGGAAGCTGCTGGCTGTGGAGCCGGACCCTGCGCGGCCCTGCTTAGCATCCCCTGCGCGGACTGGCAGTGCTGGTGCAGCCGTGCCCACGGGGCACACTCTGCACCCCGTGGTGAGAGGGCAGCCACAGGGGCCCCCCTGGAGGCAGGGGAACGTTGGTTCCCTCCAGCCACCTCAGTGCTGGAGCGCTGGCTAGAACCAGCCATGGCAGACAAGCGAGCAGGGGAGGGGAGGGGAGGGGTACCTACAAATCTCGCCCGGGTGCCCAAGACAGGCCAACGAGCTGCCACTCCCTGTATGAAACACCTCCTTGAGGCCATGCCCACCCCCTGCCCCCTGTGCCCAGCCAGCAGGCACCGCAACGCAGGCCAGTTAGGAGAGGGGACACCGAACAGGCTGCCCATTCCTGGCATGCAGCAGGGGAACCCGCAGGACAGCCCTGAAAGTGGGATCCGGCAGTGACGGCCATTGACTCCCTTCTCCCCCCCCCCATGCCTTGGCCTGGCCCAGAGGGAAGCCTGGGAGTCGGCCGGGAGAACCAGACTCCCCATCCAGACTCCCCATCCTGCGGCACTCCCCGCCCTGCCCCGACGGGCCTAATTCCTTTGACAGGCCTTCCCCCCAGACCCCCGCGAAGGGCTGTTTCTGGCTGGAGGGGCCTGCCCCCTGCCCCTGCCTCTCCCAGCCCTCTGCAGCTTGCCGGCTAAGTCTCCGCGACAGATCCCTAATTGGCAGGCGCAGACCCGGCCCCAGACACGCGGGCTCTGCGCTCCAGCCTGGCCCGGCGGGGCGTCCCGCTGTCGGAAGGGATCTGTCAAGGCCCGGCCCCTTGCTGGGCGCGTGTCTGCAGGACGGCGGAGAGCTTGGAGCTGGTGAGCTGAGTCAGGGGCCTTGCTGGGGGCTCCGGCCGTGTCTTGCTCTGCAGGGAGCGGGGGCCGAGGCGGAGCTGCTCGCCTCCAACGCGTCGAGGGACGGCAGCCCCTTCCCCCTGCCCAGGAAGCCGCTCCAAGCACAGTGGAAAGCAGGGCACGCGGCCAGCCCGGTGGGTTTGCCAGCCGTGTGCGTTGCGACACTCACATGGCAGCCGACGCCGGCTGGGGCCTGCCCTCTCGGCCCCCCCCAGTACTCCTCGGCACATTCGCAGATGACACGCATGGTCCGCACTGCAAACGGAGGAAGCAACAACAATCCATTGTGCAAGGCATGAGAGAGAGAGAGAGAGAGAGAGGCAGGCAGGCCCAACGATCAAAAGACCCTGGGGCAGTGCACGCTGAAAGCATTCAGCCCCCCATCAGCCAGGCCACCCCACTGGAGCCTGGCGCAGTCTTGTGAGGCTGTCCAGATACCACTGGGCCCAGCCCAGCCCTGCCCTGCCCACCAGTCCCCCCCCCCCGAGCCCCTGCCCAGCCCCGCCCACAGGCAGGAGGAAGCCTCACCGATGCAGTCCAGCTTCTTCTGCGGGCAGCTGCCCAGGGGGATCAGCATCAGCTCCTGCACAGCCACGCAGTAGGGGGAGGCGGCCAGCATCACCCCCCGGGGTGGGCTGCTCTGCGGGAGGAGCTTGGGAGGGATGCCGAGGGCAGCGGGGGGGCGTGTTCCGGTAGAGCTCCATGCTCCTGGCCAGGGCTGCCTCCCGCGACCTGTACACGCTCCTACACGCAGGGCAGCGCGGGGGGGGGGGGGGGGAAACAGCAGCACCTCAGGCACGCCCTGTGGCCGACCTGCCCTCTCACTGCCCGCCCGAGGGCCACGTGCCAGCCTGCTCCAGGCCCCCAGTGGCACAGGAAGGCCTGGATGAAGCCACAGCGGCAGCAGCACAGCGGTCCCCCTCCCTCCCACAGCCGTTCCGTTTTAACGCTCCTGCAGATCACGCCCAGCCCCTCAGGCAAGGCCCAGCTGCCCCCCCAGTCCTGGCCACCGTCCTTTGGATCCCAGCTGCCGCCCCCTTTGGAGAGCCCACTGGCAGGCGAGGAAGGCGCAGCTGGCACTCAGCAGCCCGTGGCTCTGTGCGTCCTGACCCGGAGCTGCCAGTGGACCCCCTCCTCCTGCCTGCGCTGGCCGGGCCCTGCCGAAATAGCCCCGAGGCCCCCTCGCCCCAGGGGGTGGCTGGAGGCTCCATCCATGCAAGCGGCAGCGGCCTTTTCTGTGGCCGGCCCCCAGACGTGCAGCTCATCCATTTTGCAGCACGACCGGGAATCCCTGGGGAAGAGTCCGCTTGGCGCCCCCCACAGAAGGGGGCGTCCCTTACCTGTACACGGCCAGGAGCGGGGCCCAGAGCGGGGCGAAGAAGGCTTCCTCCAGGCGCGCCACACACTGGTCTTTGCAGGCCGCGGTGTTGAGGCCCTCGAAGGCCAGCAGAGTCAGGGAGAGGAGCCTGTCTGGGGGGGGGGGAGGCAGGAGTCGGGCAGAGCCGGCCAGAGAGACCCCACGCCCAGGGCGCACGAGCCAAGCGAGGCCCCTGAAGGCCCCCCCCCGCCCCTGGCAGCCTGCAGACCAGCAGTCCAAGATGCCCCCCCGCCTCCCACCCCCCCACCCCTGGAGGAGCTTCCGGTTCAGGCCGAGTTGCCAAGCAAGGTGGAGGGAGCATGACAGACACGGGACGCCAAGAACGCCAGACGCCGCGAGGGGAAGGAGAGACGGGAAGCCTCCCAGCGCCGACTCTGGAAGCACGGCTGCCCTCTGGTGTCCAGGGAGCCACTGCCAGCCGCAGGCCTCCCCGTGCCCAGGCCCGAGGGGAAAAACGGGGCCGCCTGGGCAGCCAGGGGGCAGGACCTCTTGGCGAGGGGCAGCCCACAGGAACAGGCCCCCCCCCGTCCAAACCAGAAGGGTATTCAAAACAGGCTGCGGGGGGGGGGAGAAGGAAAGAGAGGATTTTCCGTCCCCAAGAACCTAGAACGTGGGGTCATCCACAGACACGAATGGGACAGACTTAGACTCTCTCTTTTGAAGGCCCTGATCATCGGAGAAGGCAGACTCCACTGAGCAGCCATTGGCTGGCACAAGAGGGCAGGCCTGGCACCAGCTCAATGGAACCTCCATGCCCAGACACAGTCTACCCCTGAGTACTGGGCAGCGACTGCAGGAGAGGCCTGACATGCTTGGCGGGGGGGAGACGGGGGTGGACTAGACAGACCTGCCTTGGCCCGGCCTTGCCAGGGATGGGAGGGTGCGCTGTGGGTGGGGGGAAGGAGATGCTGGTGCTTCTCCAGAGCAAACAGGAAGCGCCTGCTGGGGGAGGGACCGACTTCCTCATTCTGACCTCCCACGTACGCACCTGCTGCCTCTTTGCCGGCTCCCTCCCCCCGGCTGCCCCCCCCGGACGCCCCCCGCAGCCCTCACCGATGGCGTTGTGGATGTCCTTCACCACCGCCTTGAGCCGCTCCTGCCGCGAGGCCGTCTTCCTGGCCGGGGGCGCCGGGGGCGAGGGCCCGGGCGGCCAGGCTTCCCCCAAGGCCGAGAGGAACTGCTCCAGGTCCTCGAAGGAGCTCTCCCTGTCCGGCAGGCCCAGCGCTGGGGGGCCCTGGCCCGGGGGGCTGCGCAGGCCCTGGTCCTCGATGAGGGGGGTGCTGGAGAGGCTGTGGCAGAGGTTCAGCTGGTTGTTCTCCTGCACGGAGAACATGGAGTGCAGGCTCTGGGAGGAGCGCAGCCGCCGCCCCTCGGGGGCCAGCGCCAGGAAGGCCTCCGCGTCCAGCGAGGAGGAGAGGGACAGGCCGCGGGAGGCCCTGCCGGCCGCTCGGACGTCCGCCGTGCCGCGGCTCACCAGCGGGTAGACGCGGCTGTAGACGGCACACTGGAGCTTCTTCAGCAGCTGGCAGATGGGGTGGTCCGCAAAACTGGGGGAGGGGGAGACGGACGGGGGGCCAGTTACGGGGGGCCAGGGGCCAGGGCAGGTGTGGCTGCCCCGAGGGTGCCCACTGCAGCATTAGAAACTGGGCGCGGGGGGGGGGGGGCGTGCTGCGTAAGGAATCGCCGCCGAGAAATCCAGCAAACCAGAAACTGCCGAAGGGCTTCCTTCGTTGTCCCTGGAAGGTTTTTCAAAAACGTACGTGGGCGTTGTGGGTGCCCCTTAGAAAGTGTCCATGTGCCACTAGTGGCGCACCTGCCGCAGGCTGGCCACCCCTGGTCTAAAGGGTCCCCCCCAAAAAAACACTGTCTGTAGAAACGAGGGCTGGTGCACCGCTGGGGAATTCCGGGGACATGCAGGCGACCTGCATGCAGAGGCCAGAAGCCGCGTATACCTGAGGAGGTGGGAGATGAGCTTGGGCACCAGCGACAGGTCACTGGGGGTCTTCTTCAGCTGGGCCTTCCACACCCGGGGCCACTCCTGCGGGCAGAGAAGCGGAAGTCACGACCCCAGGATGCAGCCTGGAGCCCCTCGCCCCGGGGGCAGCCCCTGGCCCGGCACATTCAGCGGCAAATGAGGCAGAGCCACAACGGTGTCGAGGAAAACGCCTGGGGGGGGGGCAGGGAGGCCTCCCCACTGCCCTGCACCCCCCCACGCTCTGGTCTGGCTGGCAAGGCCAGTGGGTCACTCGTCCCTCGCATTCTGGGACCAGCTCTCTAGTCCTGGGTTCCCAGGGAGGGGGCCCTGCATGGCCCCAGGAGCGCTCTCCCCTCCCCGCACCCACGCACGTTCCCCCCTGCACAGGCTTCTCCTGTGTTCCACACTGCCCCAGCAAAGGCCCCCCCCCTTTGCACGCAGGCCCGGCACGCACGTGGTCCTGCTCGTACTCCAGGACGGCGGCGTAGATGGCCCGCTGCTCCTGCTCCTCGGTGGTCAGCGCGGCGTTGCTGGAGAACCGCCTGCGGGGCACAAGGACACACGCGCCCCAGGTCAGGGGGGGGGGTCGGAGCGGGCGGCCCTTTTCCTCCCTGCCGAGCTGTGGGCTGCAAGGGGGGGGGGATCTGGGGATCCGCAGAGTGGGGTGCAGGCGGACCCGGTCTCGGCCCTGCAGGGCCTCCTCACCTGTTGGCCGCTTCCTGCAGCCGCAGCCTCCGCTCCTCCATCTTCCTCTGGAGCTTGGGGGGGGGCACCGTTAAGGTCCTGCAGGCCACACTCTCCCCACCCACCCCGGCCTCCAAAGCAACCACCACCCTGGGGGCTGTCAAGAGGCCAGTTCCCTCCACAGGGGGCATCACGTGCGCACGGCCAGGTAAACACAGAGGCACCCCGGGCAAACTCCACCAGTCTTGGTCAGCTGGGGTGGGAGGAGAGGGGCTCCAGCCTGCAGGCCACCGCCCGGCATCTCACCCTACAGCTGCCCAGACAAGCGGGAAGCTTCAGAGGGGAGCCTTGGAGGACCTGGAGGCCGAGCCCTGCGAGAGAAGCCTCAACTGCACTGCACTTATGTTAGGTCTGGAGAAAGAAAACGAGGAGGAGGAGGAGGAAGAGGGCAGGAGAACTGCCTGCCTGCCTGCCTTCGGCTATTTCAGCAAGAACCCGAGAGAGATTCCCGTAATTATCTGGTACAACAAATTCCCAGAGAAGAGTCTAGACTCTCTCTCTCTGCCAATTGTTGGGGACCCATGGTGCCACCTGAAGGCCTTCTTCCTCCCTTGGGTTCAAGGCCAGCGCTTCTTGGCCCATACACAGCAGGTGGGGAGAGCTGGTCTTCTCCAGCAGAGCCTCTCCCTGCCAAGACCCGGAACATTCCATGAGCACTGTGGACGCTGCGACCCCCGCAATGCCAGGCGAAACAGCTGCCCCTCCTGCGCTCCTTCCCGCTTGAGAACTGGCTTCCCCCGCTGCTCTGCGGAGCGTTTCCCTGGACTTTCCAGCTTGTGCACCTTCTTCCCTCGAGGCGCAAGGACAGCGAGAGCTCCAGTCTCAGCAAGACGCAACTGTTTGACGCCTCCAGAACAGACACCCCAGCTCTGCCCCTGAGATGGCTAAAGGGCCCCAGGCTACGCAGAGAGATATTTGACGCGGGGTGTGTGTGTGTGTGTGTGTCACAACCGTGCCAGAACAGAGCCTGAGCAGGCCTGCACACTGGGGGGGGGGATGGGGGACGGACTAAAAGAGCTAGCTGTAAACGAGAGAGAGAGAGAGAGAGAGAGAGAGAGAGAGAGAGAGAGACTCGCGGCTTTCCTCCCCAGACCTCCTCAAACTGACAGAGTGGGCAGGGACTGTCATGTGTTCCAGAAAAGAACGGAGTGCACACATTGCACCTTGTGATCCAAGTTACGATGGCAATTTCCACAGGGCGTCTGCACGACGTCCCTCCATTCAATGCTCGCCCCATTCAGCCCCGTCGCAGGGCTGGAAGTGCTCCGAGACACCAGCCCCCCCCCCCGGGGGGGTCCAAGAGGTCGGGGGAGGGGGGGGCTTGGCGCCCCCCAAGGACAACTGGAGAGCCACCCAGAAAGGATACGGTCTCCTCCCGCGCTTTGGCGATCACCAGGTTCTCCATCATCTGGCGCTGCAGGGAAAGCGTCTGCGGGGCAGAGACTGAAGCTGAGCAGCAGCTCCCCCGGCAGGACTCCCCCCAGGCTAGGCCCAAGCCCCTTCCCAGCCTGCTGGCCAGCAGTGGCCAAACAAGCCCTCCCGGCTGCCTCTCCAAGACGGGGAAGCCCCCCAGAGATCCCCACTCCCACATCCTCCCCCACGGCCTTCCTCCAGCATCTGCCGGGACCACAGACCCGGAAAGGCCCCTTCCCCGGCCAAGCCCCACTTGCCAGCGACGTCTTCTGCACGGCCTGGTTGGGGTTGAGCCGGGCCAGCCGGGCCTCGTAGGCGGCTTTCAGCTTCTGGTTCTGCAGCGACGCCTCCTCCAGCGGACTGAGCTCCCTGGCAGAACGAGAGCCCTGCTGAGAGCAGCCCCTGCAGGCAGCAGGCAAGATGCCCTCCGGCGCCAGAGCCCAGACGCCCTGCAGCAAGGGGCAGCCCTTGTCCACCGTCTGCCACGCGCAGGCAGGCCGCACTCACCTCTTGGTGCCGTGCACTTCCGTGATCTGCAGCTTCTGGAACATCTCCGGGGGCAGGAAAGGCGACAGCTTCCCACCCTCGTCCGAGAGCACCCTGCGGTGCCGGGAGAGAGGAGCAGGGCCCGTCGCCCGCTCTGGCACCAGCTTTGCCTTCACCTTTCCTGGGACCAGGGGAAAAAGCACACACATACACAGACGTCCACCCCGGCAAAGGGATGGGTGCAGGCAGTGGCCACAGAGCTCCTTCCCGTCACCCCCTTGAAGCACCAGCCACTCACTTGCCCCTGCTAGGCTGGCACCCGCCCCTGGCCCTCACTGAGTCTGGGCAGCACAACCAGAGAAACTAGGCACAGGCACGACCAGGATGAACTGAAATGGTTTGACTCCAGCGGGCAACAGACCAACCTCCGAGACCTCAGGAAGGCCCCGGAACTGCTGCCCATTGGTCCATTGCTCTGGAGGTGCCAGGGAGAGACTGGCATCTTCTGCTTGCCAAGCACGTGCGCTGAGCTATTGGCCTTCAGCACCAGCTCTCCACATTCACCTGGCCCAGTATTATGAACTCTGACTGGCAGCAGCTCTCCAAGGTCCCAGGCAGGCAGAAGCCTTTTCTACACTGTTACCTGACCCTATGAGTGGAGGCGGCAGGACCGGAACCTGGGCCACTTTGCAGCAAAGACGGGCTGCAGCGCTTGCCCAAGAGAACAGCAGTGGGGAGGCAGTTTGGGCAAGCAGAACTCACCGATTTTGGCAATGCTGCTCTTGGCCCTCTCCAGGCACTGCTCGGCCACCTTCAGCATCTTGGGGGTGTCCAGTGTCACATCGCTTCCGTCTGCTACAGGGGAGGAGGGCAGGGACAGAGGGGCACATCACTCTGAGCCCAAGTGGAAGCCCAGCCCAGCCCAGCCTTGGCAAGAGAGCCGAAGGTTCTTCAGCACCAACCATGACCATCCTCCCAAATCCCGCCTCCTCCCAAATCCCGCTCCGCTCCCTCCCCATTTGCACCCTCCCCTGGAAATCTGGGGAAGGGAAAAACGCAAGTAAAGAGCAGCCCAAAGCACTCTGCAGATCTGCTCCTCAATCTCTGCAACCAAGAACGTATTTTTACCCAGCCAGCAACCAAGCCAAGGCCCTCCGTGTTTCAGAAACAGTCCCAGATAAACTCCTGATCTTTGGAGCCGTAAAACTTGTGTCTGAACAAGCTTCAGCCTGGAAGACAGGAGCTGCTGATCCACAGAGGAGACACTCCGTGGGGTGGGGCAGAGCAAGGCTGAGAACTCCCTGCGCAAACAGCCCGGCCTTGTTTAAAAACCGAGGCTGGGCGGCTGCAAAGGACTGGCCTGAGCCGGCTATCCCTGAAATTGTGCTTGAGAAAGTGCAGAATTCTGAGTTCAAATAAATGTCTTTTTCTTTCTTTCTTTCTTTCTTTCTTTCTTTCTTTCTTTCTTTCTTTCTTTCTTTCTTTCTTTCTTTCTTTCAAAAACTACAAATATATGCTTTGTCTATGCACAAAGTACAAACCAAAACATTAACCAGCTGCAACACCATTTTCCAAAAGTTTGTCCAAGCAAACGTATTTCCAGAAGGCTCAAATTAGAGCTTGGCCTCTCAGATTGTGGTGAAAAACCTCACTTAGGATGTTGCTGGCGCTCCAGAGGCTTCAAGGAGGCTTCCGCCTCCTGAAAAGGTGCTGAGTCACCCAGAGGTAGAAGCCACAACCTTTTCTTGTCGACCTTCTCCTTCTCCCCTGACAGACCTGTCCGCAAAGCACTTGGCTTGGACTGAAGCTCGGCTGATCTCCAGGAGTGGAACATTCAGCCCCCATATCCAACCCCATCGGTGAGGGCTGATCAGTGCTCACAGGCTGTAACTCGTGAGGTCACTGATACACACACACCCCGTGTGCAGCGGCTCAGGTCTGACCTCTGCTGATGCTCCTCAGGGTGCTCCCTGCTGCAGTTTTGCCCCATCTCACCTTGCAACAGACCATACACAAGTTGTCATTTTAAATCTTGTTTCCTTTCCACTAGATATACCATTGTTTACAGATTTTCTGGCTTTGCCACATCAGTGCTGGAGATTCAAACAGTGCAAAGCCCTCCACGTCCACTATGCTTGCATTGCTCTTATGACAGCTGAGAAGAGTGCAAAGCCACAATGCTTGCACTGCTCTTATGACAGCCCTGTGAGACGAGAAGGCAGGATCCTCCTCATTTTGCTGGCAGAGAAACTGGGCCCTACCTTTGGCTGCAGCTGCCTCCTCCAGCAGGGCCTGGGAGATGTAGCTGATGCTCTTGAGGTATTCCACGTAGGCCTCCTGCCAAGCACAGAGAAACAGCCTCTCAGAAGGGCGAGCCCAGGAAGGGGCTGCAGTCGCTCGCCAAGCACTGCTGCAAGGCCTTCTGGTGACCCCCAGAGGGCAGCTGGACCCTGGCCTACAAGATGGCACACCCAGTCGACGCCGGGAGGTGGGCTGGGCTGGGCACTGCCCAAAAACAGCAGCCAGCCAGGGAACTGGGATCCTGGAAATCGTCCCGTGGGGGAGGGGGCTGATGGTGACAGCAAATCCAGTCTGCTGGAAGTACCCAGGGCTGGGGGGCGGGACCCTTCGTGCCAGTCTCTTTCCCAAGTCCTTTTAGAAAAGTATCCGGTTTTGGGGGGTGGCGGACAACATCGGGGCTACCCTTGGAAGGAGCTCAGGGCTGGACGGGATGGGCTTGTTAAGGGGGTCCCTGCCTGCCGCTGCCGCCGCCTCTCCCAGCAAATTACGCTTCGGAGCAAAGAGGCGCGTCCGCAATAAGGCTGATGGGGCAGCGAGACGGCGCTGGACGGCAGCAGATCGCGGGCGGGACGGTGTCCGCTTCCTCCTCCGTCCAGGCAGGGGTGGGGCAGCTGCTGCTGTCGCCCGGGACGCAGAGACAGCGCGGTGGGCTCAGCTGCCTCCCCGCGCCCAGCCCAGCCCAGCCCAGCCCCCAGGAATCCAAGGGGAGCCTGGAGGCCCCTCCGTGAGCGCACCCCCGTTCCCAGCTAGCCACCGAGGAGGCCGTGCATGCCTGCACGCATGCCCATCCTTCCAGCCCGGGCAGCGGCTGACCCGAATGCGCATGACGCATTCACACGTTCGCATTTGCACAGGCAAGCGCCTCCCCTCTTTTCCCAGGCAAACAGAACGCCGCGCCTCACCCACGGCCGGTCTCCGGCGTCTAGCTCGAGGGCGCCCTTGGCCAGCTTCATGGCGCTCTGCAGCGGCTTCCCCGCCGCCTCCCCCGGGGCGGGTGCCGAGGCGGCCATGGCTGGGCCGGAACCTTCCCGCTAGGAACAGCGCCCGCCCGGGAAAGATTGATGACGGGCAAACGGGGGCCCGGACGGGCTAGAGCGTCGGAGGCCGGGCACAGGAGGCCACAAGTGGGCGGGGCTCTCTCCCTTCGCCTTGCTATTGGCCGGCGTGCCCGGTTCTGCTAGCAGCTGCCTGGAGTCCCGCCAAGAGGCCGGCCGGCGGTGCGCGTGCGATGTTGATCGGTGCAATATGTCAGCACGACTGTTCGCAGAGACGTTTGCAGTCATAACATCAGGGGCCGGTGACAGGTGTGGGAAGCCGGCCAGGCCAGCAGGGCGGGCGTCCAACTGGGGCTGGGCTGGTCCCGGCAGCAGCGCACCGGCTGGCGGAGGACACGAGACCGCCTTGAGCAGGTCGTGAGCAGGCCCAGGAGGGCTCTTTGCCAAGTGCCCGAATGGGATGCCCCTGGGGCAGCGGCCGGAACGGGGTGGGGTAGAGCGGCGTTCCTCCGCCAGTGGCACCCCCGGTACGAGCCAGTCTTCCGTGACCCCTGCAGGCCACTCGCAGCCCGACGAATGCGCGGCATCAGGCTGTCCCTGAGTTTATTGGGAGTTCCGCAGCTTGGAAGTTCCTTCTCCCAAGGAATGCCCCCCCCCTGCATTACTAGGGTGAATTTTGTTTGCCCCGTCGAGGGCCAGCCGGGCAGGGAGAGGGAGGGCGCGCATCGCCCTGCTCCGCAGCAGCGCCCCCCCCCCCGCAGGGCTTGGCCGGCAGCTTTCCGACGCGCGACTCTTGGGGGCGGCTGTGCGCGCGCTGCCCGTCCCCAAGCCGCCCGCGGGTGGGCAGGCTGGCTGGAGGGCCGGGCGTCGCCCCTTCCTCCCGGGCTCCGGCGCTGCGCTCTGCCGGGGCGCGCCGTCGGACAGCGCCTGCTATGCGGGCGGGCGCGCGGGCGGAGCTCTTGTGCGCTGGCGAGGCGAGGCCGGGCGGGCAGGCGCCGCTCCTCCGTCCGCCAGGGGCGCTGCGTGCGGTGCGGTGCCGAGCCGAGGAAGGCAGCGGGGGGCCGGCGGAGAGCCTGGCCGGGTGGGGGAGCGGGCCAGCCAGACGGGGAGCGAGCGGGGCCGGTGCGTGGCGGCGGCGGCGGCGATGAAGCGCGATCGGCACGGCCGTTTCCTGCCTGCGGGCGCGGCGGGCAGCTGTGCTCCCAGCTCGCCCTCGTCGCAAGTGGACGACGCCAAACGGGACGCCCGGGCCCGCCGCGGCCGCCCCGCCGTGACGCTCGCCGGGGAGCCGGAGGAGAGCGCGCCGGGCGCCCCCCAGCAACAGCCACAGCCGGAGCCCGAGCGCTGCGCCCCCGCGGGGGCCGGCCAGACGGCGGCGGCAGAGGCAGCAGCAGCGGAGGGTGAGCGGAAGGCGGCGGGGCGCAGGCGAGGCGGCCGATCCGCTGCGCGCTCCCTCGGAAGTCGCTGGGGCGGGCGGCAGGCGGGCGGGCGGGGGACGTGCGTGCGCCCTGGCAGCGCTGGGCACCGGGGCCGACCTCTGCGGGCCGAGGCGGAGGCCAGTCACAGGGACCCGCACGGCGAGCCGCTCCTCTTCCGGCTCCGCCGCTCGGTTCGCTGCGCCTCCAAGCGGCTGCCCTTCACGCGCCGCTCCGGGCTCGACTGGTCCCGAACCTCGCCCGCGCTGGC
Source organism: Lerista edwardsae (assembly GCA_029204185.1). Taxonomy (NCBI): domain Eukaryota; kingdom Metazoa; phylum Chordata; class Lepidosauria; order Squamata; family Scincidae; genus Lerista; species Lerista edwardsae. The sequence goes on from JAJKFI010000088.1 coordinate 3,445,461, forward strand.
GCTGTCAAGAGTCCGCTGCCAGTGGATGAGAGCGTGTGCAGAGTTCCTTCCTCCTCACTGGGCAGCCCCCCTCGGACATCGCCGCGTCTTCCGATATGTGGAATCCAGGGCGATCCAGGCCTTTCTCGCCCCCAGTAGCTCTCCTTTGGGAAGCTCTCCTTTAGGTTATGTTACCGTCTGGCCCTATATTTATTTGGGTGATTTGTCAGCTCCCTGGGCTCAGTCGAAGGAGATCAGCCTGCAGGTCCTGGGCTGCAGCTGCTTTGTATGCGCAGGTGTCACTGTTCCCTCCGCAGTCCACATGTCCACACGTGCAGCACCTGTTGGACTGACCAGGGCTTTAATTCTGGGACCTAGTTCAGGTGGCCGATTTTCAGTCCTGTTATCACCTTGGCTCCTCCTATGTGACTTGGTAGAGAAACCAGCTCAAATGAAAGCTCCCAACTTCCTGAAAGTTTTGGCAGTGCACGCCAAGCACATGGGTAGCTGAGTGAAGGTGGAAGGGGCTACTGGGGCAGTCTGGCACAGCCAAGCCGATGTTTTGGTTGAACCAACCACAAGGGGTGTGTGTGAGCAAAATAGACACTGGAGGATTGGAAGGGGACCGTCGGGGTAGCTGCAGCTCTGTGTAGAAGGCCCCAGATTCTAATGACGGGCGTCTCCAGATTCCTGCTCAAACTGATGGAGAGCCACTGCCAGCCAGAGTCTGTAGAATGTCTAGCTGATGCCAGCTCCGTCTCACTCAGGAGAAGGCAGTGTCACGTGGATAATTTTTGCATGGCTGTAAAACTTCCAGATGCCTGTTGCACTCTACGTTGGCGAGGTCAACACTTAGGAAAGAGCCCTGTGCAGGCCAGAAAGAAAAATCGAACTTGGATCTGGGGAGGGGAAGGAGGTTTCCTAGGCCAAATTTGTGGTGCTTTGTTTCCGTTCGGAGCATCTGTTCTTTTAAGGGCACAATCCTAACCTGGAGTTAGGCCGGCACAAGGGACACCATAAAGCATGTTTGGACCACTCTCCGAGTCAGGGAGGGTTGTCTCTGTGTCTCTGTGTCGGCCTCTCTGACTCCGAGAGTGGTCCAAACATACTTTACTGTGTCCCTTGTGCTGGCCTAACTGTGCCGGCCTAACTCCAGGTTAGGATTGCGCTTTAAAACATTCAGCTCTTCTTTCAGCTAGGAGAGGCTGCGCTCAGGTGCCTGGGGGAGAGGAGCTGGTGCTGGCAATGAGTGGGGGGGTGGGGGGTTGAATGCTGTGATTGGCTGATAAGGCTGCAAAGCCTGCTGACCTAATCTCTGGGGATGTCTGGAATGGCGCTGGAGGGGGGAGCGGGCCCTGCCTCTTCCAAACCAGGAAGTGCAGCTTCTGCCTTGCGGCTGGTCTGGCTGCTGCTGTGGGTAGTTGCAGATCCGGCCCGGAAAGGGAGCAGCAGAGGGGAGGGGGCTGGTTCCAGCTCAGCGAAGGGGGAGCCAGACGTTAAATGCCAGGCCCAGGGAGACAAGGGCCACATTCTGCCTCGGGTTCAAGAGCCAGGTGGCGCCCTCTGGGAAGGGAGGAGGAAGCTGGCAGGGCTGCCGCATAGACTGGCTGTGCTGGCAGAGTGAGGAGCCTGCTGTTAATCTTCAACCTGGGGCTCTGCTCACGTGAATACTGGAGGCCGGCTGCAGGAGCGGGAAACTTCCCCTCAGGGCCTGCAAGGAGCTTTGGCACAAGAGCCACCTTTGGAGAGAGAGAGAGGGAGAGAGAGTAGCAGGGAGAGTCCTGAGTGTCCTCATTCAGAGTCGCACTTGGCCTGTCTTGCTACCCAGGCCGCCAGTCGTTGTCTCCCACTTGACCTCCGAATACGAGGGTGGCAGCAGCACCCTTGAGGGGCGGCAGGGGTTCAGGCGGGGTGTGTGTGTCCCCTTCTGCATGCCAAGCAGGGTTCTCTCTCTCCCCCCCCCAGCACTTTTTCACCACGTGTTTCATTTGCTGCTTTGCAAGTAATCGTTTCCGAAACACAGCACTCCCGACTTGGCAGGAGTGGGCAGAGCCAATTAACTCTGCCTCCGTCTCCGTTGGTTCCTTCTGAAGTACACACCCATTGTTCTGTAATTCACTGGAACGACTGGCTGTGAATCTCGGGAAGAGAAAGAGCTGTTCGGCCTCATACTTTGGTTCCGTCCCCTGTTCAGTGCGGCCTGGCTGAGGTCGGACCCAGGTCTTGCGAGTCTCCCCTTTCCTTCCACACCCCCGGCTGTCGGTGATCAGGGGCTCAAGGCCTTGAAAGCTGGGCGTGTCCATCATCCTTCTCCCCATAGCCCAGGCCTCCTGCCTCCTGGGCATGCCCAGAGCGCTTCTGTGCCTCTGCAGGAGCTCCTCAAGCCCCCCTTCTTCTCTTCCGCTGCAGCCCCCTCCGGAGCCGGCCGGGCCCTGAACACGGGCCACTGCCGGCTGTGCCACGGGAAGTTCTCCTCGCGGAGCCTGCGGAACGCCTTTGGGAAGGTCCCCGTGGTGGGCGGGGGCTCCCAGAAGCAGCGGCACCTGGACCAGGTCTTCTTCACGGACTTCCAGCGCCTGCTGGGGGTGGCTGTCCGGCAGGACCCCGCCCTCCCCCAGTCCGTCTGCAAGAAGTGCCACGCGCAGTTCTACAAGTGCCGCAGCGTCCTGAGGGCCTTCATCCAGAAGGTGAACGTCTCGCCCGCCGGCCACGTCAAGGCCAGAGGAAAGTAGGTGGCGCAGGCAGCGGCTGCCCTGGCAGGTCTCGGGGCTGCTCAGTGCGGAGCATCTGCCTGGGAAGGGCTTTGTGGACACGCCCTGAGGGGGACGTGCAGCAGGAGGGGGGGCAGGAGAACGCGCACCCCGCCGGGGGCGGGGCGGGGCTGGAGCACTTTCCCAAGAGGAGAGACGGGGGGGATTTTGCGTTTGGAGGAAATACGGTTGGGGGCATCACTGAGGCTGCAGTCTTAGCCACACTTGCCCAGGAGTAAGGCCAATTGACTGTAATAGGACTTACTTCTGCGTAGACGTGCATAGGCATGGACTCTGAGGCTTACAAAATCAGGCACAGTGGAGGCAGAAGTTTCTGGACACGATTGATGGGCGTTTGAGGACGGGCGGTGGGAGGGATGGCTTCACCTAGTGCAGAATGACTGGCCCGGTTTGACTGGTGAGGCCTCCGGCTCCTGGGCGGCCTGTCGCGCCACCCAGAGGAAACTGCCAGGCCTGCTTTAGGCAGCCCAACGGCTGCGTTGCGCGTGGAGTGGGCCGTGTCCAGGTTTTGCCTTCTCTGAGCAGGGACTGATTTGTGCCGGCTCTTCTTCTGCATGCAGGAACGACGCTGTCCCCGCCCTGCCTGCCGACAAAGGAGGCGCTCCCTGCTCGGGTAAGCGGCACGATCCTGGCTCTTCAGCTGTCAGAATGCATGGCCTGCCCTCGCTCCGCCGCAGTTCCCTCCATGCTGCTGTCCACCCGCGTCTCAGGGGAGCAGGGAGGGTTCTGTGCTGCAGCCCGGCTCCCGCGGCTGCCTGGTGAGGACACGCTTGCAGGGGTGCTGTGGAGGCAGCTGTGGGCAGCGCAAGACATAAGAACATAAGAAGAGCCCTGCTGGATCAGGCCAAAGGCCCACCTAGTCCAGCTTCCTGTATCTCACAGCGGCCCACCAGGTGCCCCACGGAGGCATGAGACAACAAGAGGCTTGCATCCTGTTGCCACTCCCTTGCACCCAGTACTCTGAATTAGCCTACTACTAATGTAAGGAGGTTGCACAATCCATCATGGCCTATAGCCCACGATGGACCTTTCCTCCAGAAATCTGTCCAATCCCCTCTTGAAGGCATCTAGACCAGATGTCATCACCACCTCCTGTGGCAAAGAGTTCCACAGATTAACTACCCGCTGAGTAAAAAAGTACTTCCTTTTATCTGTTTTAACTCTCCCAACCCTCAGTTTTAGCGGATGCCCCCTGGTCCTGGTTCAGACATGGGGCCTGACCTCCTCGGCAATGTGGCAGGCTGGTTGCCGGGGGGGGGGGGCAGCTGGGCTGTGGCAACAGGTTCTTGTAACTTCCGTCTCTCCCTGCGCCCAGCAGACCTGATCACCGCCAGCCCCCAGTGCCTGCACAGCCTGGTGCGGTGGGCCCACAGCCACGCCGAGAGCTGCCCGAAGGCCCCGAGCCTGCAGAGCCTGCTGACCTCCGAGTACTGCGGGATCATCCGCGCCGTCTGGGGCTGTGGCGGGGGCCACGACTACGTCATGAGCACGGAGCCGGACCTGAGCGCCCTGCTGGTCGACAACGCCTTGTCCGTCAAGTGGGAGCTGAAGGCGGGGGCCGCTCAGCACGTGGCCGGCAACGGGGTGGAGGCCGGCCGCACCGAGGCTGCAGACCCTCTGCCAGAGCCCCAGCACGGCACTGCCCAGCAGCCAGGCCCTCCCGCGGCAGCGCCCCCTGCGCCAGACCCAGACCTCGAGGGGCCGCAGAGCCAGGACCCGCCTTCCTCGCCAGCCGCAGAAGCTCCTGTGCCAGAGGAGGGCCTGCCGCAGCCAGCCTGCCCGCTGAACGGGAGCCCAGGTAAGAGGTTGGTGCAGGTGGGAGCGGAGCTGTGGCTGCAGCCGGTAGGGCCAGGCGACTCCGGGGGTTGATATCGCTGAGCCGTCGAGGGCAGTGCCTGCGGTTCTCTTCCTGCCCACAGTGCCCTCACAGCGGCCCGGAGGGGGGGGGGAGCTGGCCCAAGGACCCCCAGTGAGCCCAGCTCTCACCCAGCAATGCAGGTGGAAAATCCTCCAGTTGAAAAATGAAGCCTCTCCTGCTCTTGCAGGGACAGGTGTGACGTCTGCTCAAAGCCTTTTGGGATTAACAGTTCCATGGCGTTGGCATTTGTTTTTGCCGGCCCAGTTCTCAGGGTGGGTCCTTGGCATGCCTGTTACTTGCCGCCTCCTCATCCTTTTTCCTCCGCCAGTGTGCCCAGGCACCGTCTCCCACAGGAGCAAACCTTGCTACTCCAACTGGTTACTGCGGTGCCACCGGACCTTCGCGCAGCGACGGAGGCTCTCCTCCCTGGGGCCTCTCCTCGCTGCCCGTTGTAACGCTCCTTGTTGTCCTTTTCCCTAGGACAGTTGAGCGAGATGCCGGTTCTGTCTGCAGCCTTGGATGAGCGGGTAAAAGACGAGTTCAGTGACCTTTCTGAGGGGTGAGAGAAGAGTGGGTTTGCAATGTCCTCTTTGCGAGCATGAGCACTAACCCCGGGGAAGGCGCTGAAGGGGTCCGGGGGCCGGAGAGAGAGGCCTTGCGTGGCAGGAACCTGGAGCCAGCACACAGTTCGCACAGCAGCTTTGAGTACGAGCTGCTGAGCCAGTGGGCATAGATGGGGGCGCATGGAAGGATACTCCGGAGTACAAAAATCCCCCCTAGCCTTTTGCAGGCGCCACTCTCAGAGTTTTAAAACTGACATTCATCAGGGTTAGAAGGAACCTATAAAAAAAAAACACCCACATTCTCTTTCTCTGCCCTCTGGTCTTAGGAGGGTGGATTCTTGGACTTCTTCAACTTTGCTTGCCTGTTTTGCGGCATAGTTTTCTTGACAGTCTGCTACTCGGATTCACAGTAAACCACAGCTGCTCCAGGAGCTGGAGTTGGTGGAGCCTGTTGCCTACCAGATTTGCGGTGGAAATCAAAGCCCTCCTGCTGCCGTATTGATGCTCAGTGAAGTCTCGGCTGCCTCCTGCTTTGGTGTAAATGGGCCTGTCTATTTTTGCAGAGACTTGTTGAGTGAGGATGAGAACGACAAACAAGCACGATCCTCGGACGACTCCTTTGAGCCCTACCCAGAGCGGAAGTGAGTCCTGGGGCTTTTTTTCCCCGTGGGCTTCTCGGGGGGGGGGGGAGTCGTCCAGAGCAAGGCTGGAGCACTAACTTTCTTGTAGGAGTTGAAAGCCTCTTCCTAGTCTCAGGGGGCAAAAGCCTGTTGTCAAGACCCCCTCCCTCCCTCCCTCCCTCCCTCCCTCCCTCTCTCTCTCTCTCTCTCTCTCTCTCTCACACACACACACACACACACACACACACACACACACAATGCTGTAGCTGGCAAAGGTGGCGCACTTTTCTGCAGAGACCTTCTGCAGAGGCGCACTTTTCTGTTTATAATCTTGACAGAGAGGCAGTAACAGTCTCATGTTTTTCCCCCCTTAGGGTGTCCAACAACCGGAGAGCAGAAAGCAAGGAAGTGAAGAAGGCAGATGAGCCCAAAGTGAGGAAGAAGCCGGGGCCCAAGCCTGGCTGGAAGAAGAAGATCAAGTGCGAGAGGTGACCGGCCAGAACTGCCAGTGCGCAGCGCCTGGGAGGAGGTGCTGCCCCCCTCGCTGACTGCTCCCCCTTTGTTCCGCAGGGAAGAGCTGCCCACCATTTACAAGTGTCCTTATCAGGGCTGCACAGCTGTCTACAGAGGGGCGGATGGCATGAAGGTAGGCTGAGCATCGGCTCACTTCCTGGGGGATTCGGACCCCACTTTTCCAGTTCCAACAAGAAAGTGCTCAAGAGGGCCTCAGTGCAGAATAAAAGCAGCAGGCTGCAAACAAGCACAAAGTAATTAAATACAGGCATGCCCCGGTATCCACAGTTTCAATTATCCATGGATATTATGGATACTGGGATGCCTATTAAAAAGGTAGGGGAACATTTAACCATTTGTTTAACCTTGTTGCATCAGAACATGCAGATACTCCAAAGCATAAAGATGTCCCCGGTCAGTGGCACCAGCAGGCCTGACAAGGGGCCTGGCGAGGGGGTGGCCGAGGGGGGGCCTGTCCGTGTGACGCTCCCTCTCTCCTTGGCTGCAGAAACACATCAAGGAGCACCACGAGGAGGTCCGGGAAAGGCCCTGCCCCCACCCTGGCTGCAACAAGGTGTTCATGATCGACCGGTACCTGCAGCGCCACGTGAAGCTCATCCACACAGGTACGTTTCGCTCCCAGCATGGAAGGTCTGCACGGAAGGGAGGCACGTCCCAGACCCAGAGGTGGCAGAAGCCGTGCAGTTGCCCTAGACAGCATGTGGGGATGGCATTCTAGGCCTATCAGCCTCTGGAAAGAGCAGCGGGAAGCTCCTGCCCACTGGCCTGGCTCCTGTCCTTCCTCTGCCCCCCAAGCTGTGCATCTTGCCAGCAGGAAGAACTGCGATGACTGCTTAACCCACCCACCCACCCCGCCGCCGGGGTTTCTTCTCTATTTGCAGAGGTGCGGAACTACATCTGCGACGAGTGCGGCCAGACCTTTAAGCAACGCAAACACCTCTCGGTCCATCAGATGCGCCACTCGGGAGCGAAACCTCTCCAGTGAGTGCCCCGGAGTCTTGCCTGCCGATGTCCAGGTCACGGGCAGACGGCTGTCACTTTAGAGTCCCTTTGCACAGCTCTGCTGACTTCCTCGGGGGCAGACCTGGACAGCTGAAGCTTCACTCGGAGGCAGATGGGTTTGGGTCTGGTGCCGGAGCAGCTCAGGTTGCAGTGTAGATCAGGCTGGGCAGAGACGGAGGAGGGTACCTGACCGGCAGCCTTGCTGAAGCTAAGCAGGTCCAAGCCTGGTTATGCATGGAAGGGATAGAGTCAATAAAGGGATGTTCAAAACACCAGAACCAGGGGACATCCGCTAAAACTGAGGGTTGGGAGAGTTAAAACAGATAAAAGGAAGTACTTTTTTACCCAGCGGGTAGTTAATCTGTGGAACTCTTTGCCACAGGAGGTGGTGATGGCATCTGGTCTTGATGCCTTTAAGAGGGGATTGGACGGATTTCTGGAGGAAAGGTCCATCGTGGGCTATAGGCAATGATGGATTGTGCAACCTCCTTACAAAGGTGGTGGGCTACTGGTACCGGGTGCAAGGGAGTGGCCACAGGATGCAGGCATCTTGTTGTCTCATGCCTCCCTGGGGCACCTGGTGGGCCGCTGGGAGATACAGGAAGCTGGACTAGATGGGCCTTTGGCCTGATCCAGCAGGGCTCTTCTTATGTTCCTATGGTTGGCGCCTGGATGGGAGACTGCCTGGGATGCCACAGGAGGCAAGATACGTTGGGTGGAGGAAAGCCCCCCGCCTCAGCTGCGTCCGTCTGCGTAGAGAGCCGTGCGGGGTGTTTGAGGCGGCAAAGGCAGCCCCCCTCCTCGGGAACGGTGGGGCGGTGCAGGCAGCCCGAGACCCACCCGCGGCTTGCCTCCCCCCCCAGGTGCGAGATCTGTGGCTTCCAGTGCCGGCAGCGCGCGTCCCTGAAGTACCACATGACCAAGCACAAGGCGGAGACGGAGCTGGAGTTTGCCTGCGACCAGTGTGGGAAGCGCTTCGAGAAGGCCCACAACCTCAACGTCCACATGTCCATGGTGCACCCGCTGACCCAGACTCAGGACAAGGCCAGGGCCAGCGAGCCGGGGCCGGAGGCGCCTCTGGAGCCCTTGGGACCCGCCGAAAGCCAGCTGATGAGAGCCGATCTCAGGGTGCAGCACGAGCCCACCTGAGAGGCAGGTGGAGGGGAAGCTGCTGCAGCCCGGGGTGTGGGTGTGTGACGTGTACATTTTAAGGGGCTCGGTGGGGGGTCGCCTCTGCTTGCTCCTGAACAAGCTTTCCACTGCTTCGGTCCTCTGTGTGTGCTCGTGCCCCGACACCACTGCCCTGGCACCTGCCACATCTCCAAAGGCAGCAGACTTGCGGGCCCAGGTACAACACCTGTTGCAAAGGTGCGCTGCTCTAAGCAGGACGGGAACATTTAGAGCCCAGGCCGTTTTGTTTTCAATTAAGTCCCAAAGCCCCTTGTAGAGGAGGAAACAGGCGTGCGGAAGAGGTGGAAGCGGATTTTTATTGTAACAAAGTCATGGTTATGCTTGTAATAAATTATTTACACAGCAGCACTTTGGATGGGCGAGGCCCCTGGCACTTTCCTGCCACCCCCCCCCCCCGGTCAGAAAAGGAGCAGGTCTTCATCAAGCAGATCACCGCCTGCAGCAGAGTTTGCAAGTGCAGCTTTGACCTCTGGGTCAAGTTCTTCGCAGAGTTCCAGTACCTAAGAAAGGGGGGGGGAGAGGCTGGTGTAAGAGGCCAAATCCTGCTGCGTGGATGCAGAGTCCTTGGCAGCGCCTTCCCTGGCCTGCTGCCTGGCTGCCCCGGAACAAGCCCGCAAGGCTGGCGCAGGTTCTTGGCAAGCCAGGCTGCTGCCACCAGCACTGTAACTGACATGGGTTCAGCGGGGGCGTGGCGTGACGTGGCGTCCCCTCTCGGGAGGGTGCCAGAAAGAGAGTGGCGGGTTAGGGAGGACAGGAGACGGATGCCGGGAAGACGAGCTACGCTGGCGCTTGAAGCACAAGGGAGGAGCACACGTCTCACCCTCGCCAGGGAAAGGGGCCTTTGCGCAGAGCCCGGTGGGCGGGCTTTTGCTGTTACGCAACAGAACGCAGCGAACGCGCTGCCGCTCACCCGGAAGACACGCCCAGCGTACCGGTAGGCTGACACTACTGGTGCAGAGGGCACTTCCTCCAAATAAAGGCAGAACCCAAATTCTGCAACCATCTTCCAAGGGGCCCCAAGAATGTGGAGACCTTTGCAAGGGGCCTGTGAAGCCAAGTTGGGGGCGGCTGCCGGCCTCCATCCTGCGCGCTTGCACACAGGGAGGGGCACCAGCAGCATCGCTTCAGCTTTGAGGGCCAGGAGACGACTCTGCCTACCTGCTGGAGGTCTGGAAAACTCCCTCCAGGACACCGGGGAATGGTGCAGAGCAGGAACTCCCGGGATTTTTTAATTAGCGCCAACAAGTCCTCCTGGGGGAAAACAAACACACGGTTCAAACAGCACTGCAGCCAATGCACACCTGCACAGCTGGAGGACAGCTGGGATTCAGCCAGCCATCACCTAACCTTCCTAGCTGGAGTCAGGGGGCCCCACCCAACACGTCCCACATAAGTACTTGGGGCAAGTGGGAGGTTTGGCCCTTGCTCCAGCAGCTTCCTCCCGGCCTTTAACCCAAATCCGTCCCTCCCTTTAAACCCTCTCCAGGCAAATGCAGCTGCCCCCTTCTTTGGGCTATGCTGCAACTGGCCTTGTTACATAAGAATATAAGAAGAGCCCCACAGGATCAGGCCAAAAGCCCATCCGGTCCATCTTCCTGTATCTCACAGTGGCCCACCAGGTGCCTCAGGGAGCACATGAGACAACAAGATGCTTGCATCCTGTTGCCACTCCCTTACACCCGGTACTCTGAAGTAGCCCACCACCTTTGTAAGGAGGTTGCACAATTCATCATGGCCTATAGCCCACGATGGACTTTTCTTCCAGAAATCCATCCAATCCCCTCTTAAAGACCAGATGCCATCACCACCTCCTGTGGCAAGGAGTTCCACAGATTAACTACCCGCTGGGTAAACAAGCATTTCCTTTTATCTGTTCTAACTCTCCCAACACTCAATCTCAGGGGATGCCCCCTGGTTCTGGTGTTTTGAGAGAGGGAAAAGAACATCCCCCTATCGACGCTATCCCTTCAGTGCATTATTTTGTATGACTCAATCATGTCCCCTCTCAGGCACCTTTTTTCTAGGCTGAAGAGCCCCAACCGCTGCAGTCTTCCTAAGGGAGGTGCCCCAGCCCCGTAATCATTTTTGTCGCTCTCTTCTGCACCTTTTCCAGCTCCACTATGTCCTTTTTGAGGTGCGGCGACCAGAACTGTGCACAATAGATGTGGCCTTACCCTCGATTTGTTCAATGGCATAATTTTGGCTGTTTTATTCTCAACCCCTTTTTTGGTTACCCCAAGCATGGAATGGGCCTTCTTAATTGCTGCCGCACACTGGGTCGACCCCTTCATCGAGCTGTCCACCAGCACCCCAAGACCCCTCTCCTGGGCTCACAGACAGCTCAGCCCCCATGGTTGCAGACACACTTCGAGGCCGAGCTCTGCCAGGGCTTCAGGCGTACAGGCTAAGCTCTTCCACGTCCCCTGAAACCAGCAAAGGCCAGGAATGCCAAGCCAGGGGCCGTAGGTGGGCACTCGATCGCCCAGCCGCAGCCTCGCACAGGAATTGGTGGCCGCCTGGCCAAGCAGGATCTGTCCTAAGTGGCAGTTGGGCACTGTGCCATCCGCAGTCAACTGTGCTTGGTGCATATTCTCTGCTGGAAGCCCGGGGGTGGGGGCGGGGGTGGCCACCAGGACCCTACAAGCGAAGGGAACGGCTTGCTCACAGGCTCGCTGGCAGGCAGGCCTTGTTCTCGCTGGCCCGGCAGGTCTGGCGCCGCCGCCCCATCCCTGAAGAGCTGCAGCAGCTGTGTGTACATGGCCGTGGCCACGGGGAGGAACGCCGGCTCTCGGGTCAGCTGCTCCAGGTCGGAGGCGAAGAGGAGGCTGGAGGAAGACGGCAGGGTCAGTGGCCAGGCAAACAGGGGCGCACAGCCCGGGCAGAGCAGCGCCAGGCATTTACTTCAAAGTTCAGGGCTGGACGTTTGTCCGTCTTCTTGGGGTGGGTAAAACTAACCAGTCAAGCAAGAGTCCAACGACTGCGGAACAAGCTGCTCCGGCGGGTGCTCCTGTGCGTCTGCCCAAAACCAGAGCTCCAGGCAGCTGGCCTCGCCCCTTCTCCCCACCCACCCCGCGTCGCCAGCTCCGATTCCCCCCCCACCCCTGTGTTTGAGGAAGCCCCATATAGGCTCCGTCCCAAGCTGCCCCTCCGGGCCGATCCCTGCCAGCCCCAGGCTCCAAGCTGCGCTCTCCACCCAAGCACCTCCCCTGTTGGGGGGGGGTGTTGCCTGGGGGGGGGGGCTGCTCTCAGACCCTGGCTTCTGCCTGCTTGTAAGTAGGTGCCCATTTTTGACCCAGTTGGAGCGGCAGCCAACTCCTCACGGGTCCCAGTCCCAGCTCTCTGGCCACTCCCCACCCCTTGAAAAGCCCTGTTGGATCGGGCCCAAGGGATTGCGCTACCCACAGTGGCCCACTGGCTGCCCCTGGGAAGCCCGGAAGGAGCAGCAGGAGAGGAAGGCCTTCCTGAGAGTTACCTGTAGAAGGCCACTGGCCACAGCCTCAAGTGGTGGTCCGACACAGCACAGAGCAGGGGGCGGCAAGGATTCTGGTCTGCAGTGCCGGGAGAGAGAGAGATCCAAGGTGAGCGTCAGGTAACCTCAGCGCCTCTCTCAGCAGAGACCTGCACTGGACAGAGGCACTTCTAGGAGGATTTCCTGCTACAGGCAGCAGGGTGGACTAGATGATCTTACAATTTCCGCACCTTTCCCTGGGGAAGAGAAGACGGGCAGCCACGAGAGTCCTCGTCTCTGCAGGTGCTGGAGCAGCCTGGAGCCGTGAGCCAGGGCTCTGGGAGCATTGGCAGCTTCCTGCAAGAGAGATGGGCAACTGCACCGCTCACTGTGAGCGCCTGCCAGAGCCCCTGGGGCCAGCCCTGGAGGAGAGGGGCCGCCTGGGAGAGCCCCTCCTTGCCCGCCCCAGTTCATCCCTCCGTAGAAGTGGGCTTGCGTGAACCAAGCCGCCCACAGCCTTCCTCAGAGGATGAAGGAGACAAACACACTATGCAGACACAAGTTCACTTCTTAGGTTCATACTCCGCCTTTCAGCCAAGACTGTTTTAATTGTAGATGGTTTGGGGAGAACCAATCAAAATGTAATTCGGAGCAGGCAAGGTGGGTGGGTGGGTGGGAGAAGAAGGGGCTCCGGTGTCTTCTGGCCCCGGCAGCTGAGGTTTGGGTCCAGACTCAAGGGGGCAGGGAAGAGGAACCTCCAGGGGTCTGGATGGTGAGAGGGAGGTGGACTCCGGGGTTGGCAGAAGGGTGCTGCTGCCAGCCCACGGAAAGCAGCCCTTGCAAATATTAGATTGCAATTAAAATAAACAGTGTTGGGAAAATGCGGTCGCCCGGCTTTGTCCACTTCTGTGACGGTCAGCCAGCAGCCGACGGGAGGGCAGCAGGTGTTTCTCCCGCTCCCGGCCGCAGCCAGGCAGTCTGGAGGGCGGCCTTACCTGTGGCGCTGCTCTGGCGGAGACGAAATCCACCGCGGCCAAGCAGAGGAGGCACAGCAGGAGCTGCCGACGGAAAGGGAACACCGAGCCGTGAGCCCGGCATCCGGGCTGAGTGGGGAAGAGGGAGTGGCAAACTCACGCCTTAAGAACATAAGAAGAGCCCTGCTGGATCAGGCCAAAGGCCCATCTAGTCCAGCTTCCTGTATCTCACAGCGGCCCACCAGGTGCCCCAGGGAGGCATGAGACAACAAGAGGCTTGGATCCCGTTGCCACTCCCTTGCACCCGGTACCAGTAGCCCACCACCTTTGTAAGGAGGTTGCACAATCCATCATGGCCTATAGCCCACGATGGACCTTTCCTCCAGAAATCCGTCCAATCCCCTCTTAAAGGCATCTAGGCCAGATGCCATCACCACCTCCTGTGGTAAAGAGTTCCACAGATTAACTACCCGCTGAGTAAAAAAGTACTTCCTTTTATCTGTTTTAACTCTCCCAACCCTCAGTTTTAGCGGATGCCCCCTGGTTCTGGTGTTCTGAGAGAGGGAAAAGAACATCCCTTTATCGACTCTATCCCTTCCATGCATAATTTTGTATGTCTCAAATTTTGTATGTCTTACTTGCTCTGCTCCAGGCCCCAGAAGTTGCAGAGCTGCTTCCAGCTTCTCATGCGCCAGGTGCTGCTGAACGTGGAAGTGCAGGAAGGCCGCAGCTACCCACGGCACCTCGGAGACCAGAGGAGCTGCTTCTGATGAGAGGAAGCTGGTGTGGGGGGGGGGAGAGAGCCAGAGCACACCCTGAGCCTGGATGTTGCAGAGGTGCCCCCCCCCACAGGACTGCCTTTGATGGGTGCCACTTTGGCGAGCAACGCCACGACCCCCCGCCCCCGGCAGTGGTGCAGACCGGAAGGGTTTTCTCCTCAGCTGGGGCTTCTGCGCTGCCCCCTCCTGCCCCAAGCGAAGCGACACCCGCCCACTGGCTCGCCTGCCCACGGCCACTCCCACTCTCCACGGCCAACTGGGTCCTTGGGCAGGAGATTGGGCAGGGGGCGGCTCCCTCCTCAGGCGCACACCTGGCTGGGAAGGCGGGGTGCAGGTCCAGAACCTGGGTCTTGGTTCCGGGCAGCCTGGACGGGCTTTGGCTAGCAGAGACCGAGACTCACCTCCTGGCAGAAGACTGTAAGTCCCGGAAGTTCTGCAGCCCCTCCGCCAGGGGAGCGCCGAAGAGCCTTTGCCACTCCGAGCACAGCGTGGGCTCCAGCCTCCACCACCACCGCTGCGCAGAGCCAGACGGACAGCACGGATTAGCCACTGTTCGTGCGTGTGTGTGTGCGCGCGCATCTGCTCTGCTCCTACCCCATCCTTCCATGGACTTCCCAGCAGTCTCCTGCCCAAGGAATGGATCAGACCCCCACCCGCCCCAATGCGGGACAACCAGGGGCTGCCTACCCACATTGGAGCCAAAGGAGTCTGGCTCTTTGGCCCTGGAATGCAAATTTATGCAGCTTGCACCCCATTACGCGCAGGAGGATGAAGAGCAGGGGCTGCTTACCGCTGCGGAAGAAACGATGATGGGACACTTGTCCCGACTCAGGGCGAGGACGCTGGTCACCTCCTGCGCGGCTTCATCACACTCCAAGCTGGTGCTCAGCAGGCCCTGTGAGATGACCGGGAGATCTGGGGGCAGCTCACAGCACGAGCCTCACCGGCCGAGACCAAGCCCGGGATCTTGACGATACAAGCTGTATAAATGCCGCCCGCCGGGACTCCCTGGCGATTCTGTGCAAAAATCCTTCCCCATGCCAACCCACCCGCCGCACAGCTTCCAGCACCCACAGCCACTCTTCCCCACGTTGGCATCCCAGGCACACTCGCCAATTGGTCCTAGTCCCTTAGCAGGGCCCTGAGCACCAGTGGTTAGACACCTTTTGACTAAATCAAAGGCTCGTGCAGTCTCCTAAATTTTGGCTCATGCACACCAAGCAAACATCCAATTCTCGATAGCTCAAGTAAGGCCAGGTTGGGAGCAGACACGGCAACCAGGCCAGTTCAGCGAGAGATGCAGGCCAGACACTGCCACACACTTGGTCCTGGGCTGTTCTATGTCATGGGTGTTACAAACCAGGTCTTGGGTCACAAAGCAGGCAGGCTCCTAATCAAGCCAAGCCAAGCCAAGCGCTTCCCTGCAAGCGTCTGGCAGGGCGGCGAGAGGTTCCAGGCACGTTCGCAGTTACCCTGAAGAAGTGGGCCGTGACGTCGTAAGGGAGGCTGCAGCCGTGAGCGCAGATGTCTCTCTGTAACGGCAGTTTTCAAAGGGTGTTCAGGAAGGGCAGGCAGGGAAGATTCCCAGGAAAACCCGATCGTGAATCCCCCCTTGCTGTTTAAAATGAAACTTCTCCCCTTACGTGCAAGTGTGACCCCCCCCCCGCAGCAGGTCAGAATTAGTGCTGCAAGCTTTACGTCGGCGCATTAACAGCCCCCAAAGGGGCGTCAGCATTAATTCACTGGGACGGATCCAGCCATTATGCTCCGCAGGACACGCTACGCACCAGCTCTGTGTGGACGAAGGAGAAGACATCGGTGCAGTCCAGAGTGAGCCGCTCTCCTCTTGGCCACGTGGCGAACAGGATCGACGGCGGGAGGCCCAGGAGCATCCTGCACAAGGAGGACCGACCCGTCAGGAGGGAGCTGCTCCCACCCTGGCCTTCATTCCAAGCAGTGATGTCATGCAGGGGGTACGCGGGGGTACGCGAGTACCGGTTCCTAGGATTACGGCTGGCCCCGCCCACTCGCCCGCCCACTCGTCGACTCCGCCCCCTGCAACGTTTGAATTTCCTGCACGTTTGAGTTGCCTGCACGTTCTCAGAGCCAGGCAGGCAGGCAGGCAGCGAGTGGAGCCTTGCCTTGCCACTGAAAAATGAGCTGCTCTGGGGTTTTAACATGATGCCAGGCCTCCTTAACGTGTTCTGGGGGTGCTGTGGAATACTGTTGCAACTGTTGGGTCAGTTTAAAATCGTCTGAGGCCTTAAAAAGGGCTTTTTTCATGTCACTTCCTGCCACGACCTCACTTCCGGCTTATGACGTCACTTCCGGTGGGCGGGTCCCGACACGTGCCAATCAAAAGTGAGTACCTGTTCTTAAATCATTTAGATGACACCACTGATTCCAAGCCTGTGCGTTTGATCGGCTGCAGTCTGGCTGCCAGAGGGGACGGATGCGAGCGCAGGCGCTGGCGGCACGGAGGCGGAATCCAGCCCCTTCCCTGGCGCTCTGCCTCCTGCCGGTCGCGGCCCAAGAGAGAGCAGGTGGGCCGGCCTTGGGGCAGCTCCGCCTCCGAGCGGCACCGCCACCCCCACACCAGCGCCCGCCCTGGGCACTCACCACCTCTGGAAGCAGAGCTCCTGCTGCCTGCCCAGCCTGTCGCTCACCGCGGAGCCGCCCCCCAGGGAGCTCAGCCGCTTCCGGAACACCCCGAAGAGGAAGTGCCCCTGGGGCGGGGGCCTCCTCCTGCGCGCCAGCTCCAGCTCCAGCAGCATCTCCTGCAAGGAAGGCGGCAGCCGCGGGTCGGGTCAGCGGCACGGCCCCTCGCCAGGCCCTCCGCCCGAAGTCAAGCGGGTGGGCGGCAGACTAGGCTGGCTGTTGCGCTCTGCAGCCTTTCCCGACAGCCCCGGAGGGCTACCAGGCGGCACGTCGTCATTGCCCCAGAACTTCCGAGGATTGCCAAGGGGGCTGCCTCACCTGCAACCTACAGTGGATCTCGGGGCTTCCTCTCCCACCGGGACGGGGGCCTCCGCGGCTCTTGAGGGGGCTCCAGTTGTCCAGCTGAGACCTGGAACGAGAAGCAGCCGCCGGTCACGGGAGGGGCTTCTGCAGAGGCCGGAAGGCTGCGGAGGGGCAGAGGGAAGCCGGCTGCAGTTGCTGGAGGAGGTCAAGGGCGTGTGAGAGCCACCCGGGAGGAGGCCGCTCAGCAGGCGCACGGCCTCAAGCTGCTGGCCTTTGCCTGGCAGCACGTGAAAACCCAGGGCGGGCGCACTACTCCCCAGTTGCCATTAAAACACACACATGCACGCACACACACACACACACACACACACACACACACACTAAGACAGGGGGGACTCGGTTCCAACACAATGGGCCTTTTATAAGCCTGCTGTGGGTCCAGCTGCCCTATAACTGGCAGGAGTCGGGCGTGAGGAGCTGCAGGCGCCCGTCTTGCAGGCACATCTGCTGAAGTGACCTGGCAGGCGCCCGCCTGCAGGGGAAGCAGCCCACCTTTGGCAGAAGTCCAGGATGCTGCCGATGAGGACGGCACAGGCGCCCCGCAGGTCTCCGTCGCAGCCTCCGGCCTCAGCGGGCGCAGGGAGGTGGTGCTGGTACAGAGCCCAGTAGTGGAACGCCTGCCTGCAGCCAGGAGGCGGACAGCGGGCGTGAGCGGGATTCCGGCGGCAGGGCAGGAGCGTGGCCCTCCTTCCGCCCCTGCTGCAGTGAGTCCCCGAGGCGCTGGCGGCCACGACGGGAAGCAGGCGCTGGACTCGCAAGGGCCGCCCTCATGGCCACGGGCCCGGCCAGGCCGCCAGGGAGCTCCGTCCTCCCATTCAGGACGGGCCACTCGCCAGGGGCCAAAGCAGCGCATCGCGCAAGGGAAGCCCCAGCCCACACGCAAGCCGCATTTCAAGCTCCCACCTCTCCGGGGCAGAAAGCAGGTCTTCGTCCAGGTGGACTCCCAGCTCCAGCCGCAGCCACTCTTGCAGGGTCAGCTGGAAGGGAAGCAGAGAGGTCGCGCCCAGGTGACCCGACAGCCAGGGCAGGGGCCAGGCACCGTGGCGCCCTCTTCCAAGCCCACAGCCGCCTGCTTTGGCTCTGTCCACATCCAGATAAAGCCTCCTCCTCCTCCGTGCTTCACTGCTGACGCCACAGGCAACCGTGACCCCCCCCCCCCACTCGCAAGACAGCTGCGCACCTCCTTCAGCTGGGAAGAGAGACTGCCTTGGCAGTGCCCCGCAAATGCTGGTGCTCAGGACCGAGGCAGCCCCCATTCCCGGTGAGAGGGCAGGGGCTGTGCACGGCTCTGCCCCTGGCTCCGGGGCCCACCTCCCAAGGGCTGCTCAGAAACCTGGACTGGTGGCCCCACGTAGCCCAACGGCACGCACCTGGAACGCCTCCGCCTGCAGGAGAGCTTTGAACCGCACCTGCTTCCACAAGCAGAGGGCAGCTTTCCGGAAGCCGAGAGTGGGGCGAAAGAGAGAGCTCCACGGTGGCTCTACTGCGTCTTCTTCCTTGCAGCTGAGCCCTCGAGCTTCGGCAACGAGCCGCGGCACAACATACTGAAGCTGGGAAAGGGGGGGAAAGACATCAGCAGCACCAGGCAGCACCCCACACTTCACACAGTGCAGAGGCCGTGCTGCTGCCCTGAGCACAGTCTTCTGCATCAACCTGCTCCCCTCTCTCTCCAGGTTGCAAAGGTGGCTTCTGAGAGAAGCTGGGTGAGAACCGAGCGGACAAGGCTGTGTTTCCCACTGAAATGCAGCCGGGGGGGGCTGCAGGACCAACACGGCAGCAGAGAAGCGTATGAATACTGGACCCCCAACGCCTGCAGGAGAATGGGGCTTTCTTGTGTGCATTCGACAGCGTGCGTGGCTACTGTGGCTGGCTACCTTCAAGAAAAGTTACCTTTTTCACAAAACCAGGATGCAGTAAGGCACATAAGCTGTCGTGAGAAAGGGAAGAAAACCTGCACAGACAGTAAGAAACTGCTGCAGTACAAAACCTAAGGAAGGAAAAAGAAACGCTGCTGTGCTTGGTCCGTTGATTGTCGCATTGGTTCCTTTTGAAGTCTTATTTTTGGCATTTCCCCCTGACTTACAACACTGCAAGGAGCTCAGGGCAGCATGCCGGGTCCCCCCCCCCATGTTATCCACTCAACAACCTTGTGAGAGAGCCAAGACTGATGGCGACTGGTCCACAGTCACCCAGAGAGCTTCATGACCGAACAGGAGTCTGAGCGCAGTTTGATTCCACAGTCCTAGTCCAGCATTAACGGTTGCTCCCACCTTTTATGCAATGCCTACAAACACAGCAGGCTCCGCCAGAAGTTAAAATGACCTCGCTGCTGTTCCCATCCTTAAAAGCAAAGCAACGTCTGGGGGGAGGTTCTCCGAGGAGAGATGCAGGATCCCAGGCCTTTGAGGCTCACCTCATGCAGAAAGCCATGGTCTCCCCTGTGCTGCAGGCCAAGAAGTAAGTCCAGAGTTCGGTGACGGAGAGGCCTCTTGCCGAGGCAGCGAGAGGAGCCCCGGCACAGACGTCCACCTCGGGAATGAGGGATCTGGCTTCATTTAAGTGAACCATGAAGACGGCCAGGCCGATGACGTGCACATCGCCGAGCGAAGGACCCTGGAGTGGCCAACACACAACACGCTCTGGCAGAGCCCACAAGACGTCTTATTCAAGGCAACTGGCCAAGGGAGACCCTGAGCCACCCAAGGGCAGAGAGGCCGCTCCAGCAGACCAGGCGCCGTTCAGGCAAGCAGTGGCGTCTCCACCTCCACCCAGAGGCTGGCTGTCCAATCCCCCCGTGTGCAGCCCACCTGATGAGCCAGGAGTTGGCAGAGCCGGCCGAACAGGGACGGCAGGAGTCGGCGATGTCCGCAGAGCATCTTGGCGAAGAGGGACGGCCAGGGGCCCTGCCTGCGGGGGTGACAAGCCACACGCTGGGATGCTGGCGCCCAGTGGCGTCATGCAGCCGGAACGCTGGGCGGGAGGAACGGGTGAGCGGCAGCCCGCCTGTTGCGTTCCGGTCCGTTTCGCCGTCTTCCCCGCCAGCGGGGAAGACGGCGAAACGGACCGGAACGCAACGGGCGGGCTGCCGCTCACCCGTTCCTCCCGCCCAGCGTTCCGGCTGCATGACAGGTCGCAAAACCTGCCCGGCACGGCAAGTGGGGGCCTACCTGTCTGGAGGGCGGAAGTAGGAAGCGGCCACGGCATTCTGGCAGAAGGACGTCAGAAGAAGATCAACAGCCTGAAAGGAAGAAAAATAGGCACACAGCTCGTTTCTGCCCCAACGATCTCCTGGTTGGCTTGCAGCCGGGCAGGGAATATATTGGCTCCTGTTAAGCAGTTCCTGAGCCGCAGCTCCTTAATGCCTTTCCAGGCCACCAGTTGACAGCGCAACAAATCTGAAGCCGTCGGCTCTTTTGACACCAGCAAGCCAAAGCCAATCTCACAGCCCCCCGCCCCCGATAAAGGCACCCTCCTCCAAGACTACGAGACGGGGGATGCCCAGGACATGCCACTGCCACAGATCTTCGAAGGAGAGTTCCTCTGGACCTACCCCTTGATCCTGCTGTGCGACTCTGGGGTCGGAAAGGTCAAGCTCAATGCGAAGGCTCAGGGAAGCAACTTCGTCCTCATCTTTGGGATGGCCCAGGACGTTCGTCAGCTTCTCGGAGATCACGGCCATCTGAGCCGGCACAGCTGCAAAGGAGAACCACAGGGCAGGAGCCACGAGGGTCCACGTGCAGGAAAGAAATGGCGGGGAGAAGACAACCAGGAGCATCTGACTGCTCGGCTGCTTCAGGGAATAAAAATGGGGCACAGAAGATCCTGCCCATCACAGGATCCTTACAGCAGCTCTCCAAGTGCACCCTGAAGGCAAGGCAAGCCAAGCCATGTCCTGCTACGGCAGCTCCATGCGCCCCCTGGGCACCCTTGGGGCGGATCAGGCTCTGTTCCCTGGACCACCAAGTCGGCCATGCCTTCCCAAGTGTCACAAGAACATCTGAGGCTGCCTGCAGGGACGTCTTTCACCCCAACCTCTAATCCATATTAGGAAGCCTACATGGATCCATCTGAGAGACGTACACCCCCCTTTCTGCAAGAATGCAACTGGAGTCCACAAACAGCCCGTCCCTACGAACCCCAGGCGTGCCATCCCGAATTGGCCCTCTCTGCCCATCATCGCTCAAGGTCCTGCTCCCGTTTCCTCCCCTGCATACCATCCTGCCTGGCCTGGTCTGCGATCAGCCCTCTCAGCACTTCGAGTTCGGCCTTCAGCAGCTCCAAAGGTTCCTGGAGACCCACAACTTCCATTTCGGCAGGTCCCCCTGCAAAAGAGGAGGGGAGGCCGTTTCAGCTCAGCCTTGGCCAGTCACTCCTTTGCCAGGCAGGCAGCTGGTCACCAGCCCAGAACGATCGACTGACGGGAGCCAATGGTCAGAAGGGCCTTGGAGACTCTCTGTGTGTTTAAGACAGCCCAGCAGAGCCAGCCAAGGACAGAGGGCAGGTGCTGGATCAGGCCCATCTAGTCCCGCTTCCTGAATCTCACAGTGGCCCACCAGATGCCTCAGGGAGCTCACAGGACAACAAGGTGCCTGCATCCTGCTGCCACTCCCCTGCATCTGGCATTCGGAGGCAGCCTACTTCTAAAACCAAGAAGTTGCACATACCCCTCAGGGCCTGTAATCTTCGACGGACCTTCTTTGGGAAATTTGCCCAATCACCTTTTAAAAGCATCGAGGCCAAACACCATCACTACGTTCTGTGGCAAGGAGTTGCACAGACTAATTACACCCTGGGCAGCTATCTCTATAATCAGCAGTAAATGGAGGCAAAAGGTGAGCTGCACGTTGCCAGCCAAGAATGGAGGACTTAGTCAGCAGGCAGCCTCCTGACCCGTTCTCAGCGCCATTCTTCTTGGACTGGTCTAGAGAAACCTTTTGGGCACCCGTTCTAAAGACCGGCTCAGAACATGCACAACTGACCCTGAAGTGCACCAGTATCGAGCCACAATTGTCAGCCTCGCTCCACTGCTGCAACCCCCCAGGCTAGCTCGAACAGACAGCGATGCTTTAGAGACAACAGCCAAGCGATTGCATCAACATCACATCAAAGGACCCCCTCTGCTCTGCTAAGGGAGCAAGTGAGAGACCAGCCACTAGGGGTCGCTGTCCACCAAGCCACTTAGGAAAGTGAATCACCCATTTGCTGCCTCATCTGTGTCCCTCCTCCCTGACTCTGCCCAGTGGACCAGCCAGATAGCAGCACCGCAGTTCCGCCCTACACCAAGGGAACTCAAGCGCCAGCAGGTCTTTGTACTTCCTTGGAGGGCACATCTGAGCCAGACCAATTTTATTTCTCCAGGATTTGCACCGGACGATTCTAGAGGAGCTTCTTTGAACCCTGAATCGCCACCGGCTGGCCAACCCTGCAAAGAACCACTTGTGGGGTTAAGCGCCAGCACCCTCCTCCCCAAAAGGGCAATGGAGGCTCGCCCTAAGTAACAGAAGATGCCAGTGCTTGGGCACCGCATTGCTTTCCTCTTTTGTGCATGCAGCAAGAACCACTCACAATTCTTGGGGAAGTGCCAACAGCTTTTCTCTGCTGGGGAGAATAAAGCAGCAGCCTTTGCCTGAGCAGCTCAAGCCTGCCACAACCACCCCCCGGCAAAGAGACCTTCCTCACCTTGCAAGAGTTTCTCCTTCACAGCGCGACACCCTTCAAGATACGCAGAGTAGGCATTGAGCGGAATTTTTTCAGCCCTGGTTTAGGAGACACAAACATTCTGGCTTTAATCAGGCTCTGAGAAGAGCTATGAGAAACACCGCAGAAGCTGCCTTGATCAGGAACAACCAACATGTTACAAGAGTCAGAAGGAAACTTCTGGGTCCTCCCGAACTGCTGGATATTCAGCCAAACAACAACAACAACAACAACAAAACAACAAAAACACTGTGCACCAGACAAACACCACCACTGCACAGCGGCCACTCTCCCCCCTACCTCTTTAGCAAGTCTATCAAAGCCATGCGGGAGTCCAGTGTTTCAGGGAGCTGAAACAACAAAAGAAGTGTTAACATCAGTGTTGTGGTTGCCTTCAGTGTAACTCGCCTGCTTTTACCCTGCAGGGTGCTTTGAGTATGTTTTTAATACAGGAAAAAAAGTGACATGTGCACTTATACATAAATAGAAAAACATCCAAAATCTTATTTGAACTTGTCAGCAAGGAGGAGGGAAGGAAAAATGTCAAGGATACTAACCGCACGTGGCACAAGCAAAGCAGGAATAAACCGGGAGGTATAATAAGACCGTCTGAAAATACTGAAACACACACAGACAAAAGGCAGAAGGGGTCAAGATTAGTCACAGTTGAACCAGAGGGCAGCCTGAAACATTCTGAAGAACATAACTCTGCTCTGCTTGGGAAGAGGGCTGGACAGCAGGTTTGTGCCAGCTTTTACATCACAAGAGCCGGTCGTTCAAACATACAGAACAGGAGCTCTTATTACCATAATGGTCTCTGATTAATTACACTCATCCCTGAAGAAGCCCAACAGCTAGACGGCCTGCTGAAGCACTCACAAGATGTCCTTGATCTCATCAGGAGATGGATGTGCCCCAAAATGCAATCCTTAAAACAGCTTCCGGAGAGGAGCAGGTCAATACGTCAGCTATTAGTGGATTGTCGGGGGTGGGGGGGTGGGAGACCACCCGCCACAAATCCCAGCCAACCCTGGTGAAACAGGAGGTGCTGGAGGGGTGTGCTGGTCTCCAAGGAGGTTTTTCAAGCGAGGCCAGGGACCTGCCATTCTTGCACACTTGTGCTATGACTTCTCGGAGGAAAAAGGGCCAGGCAGCCGGCTTGGAGTTTGCCCAGGACAGCAGGCACCAAGCGCAAGCCACTTCCAAGATCTCTTTGGTTCTCCCCCCCCCCCGCGCCTTAAGCCCTTTGTGTGTCCTTGGAAACAGGGTCCCCTGGGGGTGGGGGGAGATAAAGACATCCCACCTGGCTTCCATCACGCTTGCCGGGATCTTCCCAGTGTTCTCAAATATCTGGATGGCCTTTTCAACGTCTTGGAGTGCCTGGCAGTGGGGCTGACGCATGCCCAAGACAAAAGGCAGAGAAAGGGCTTTCTTAGTCCTTCCACACGGGTGATTAAGGCTCCCTCAACTGCTCCTCTGTGCTTTGAAACAGCCTCGCACGCTACTCAGGGGGGACATGAATGGCTCCAGACCCACCATGGGGGTTCTAAGTGGGCAAAGAGCTTTGGGAAAAGCCCGGAGGAAGGCAAGTGAATGCCATTTGGGACCAGGCCCAAACCATCTGTCAGTCAGCCACAAAAGCAGCAAGTGCCAACCAAGACACTGCCACGGCAGGCAGGAGAGAGAGCCCAGGAGAGTAAAATCTTTGGTCTCCCTTGTGCCTGTGAGGGCAGAGGGAGGGCCAGAAGGGGCAGGACACTGGGTGTGAAGTGCGGCTGTTGTGGGCAAGGACCCAGCAGCGGGGAGACCAGAGCCCAAAGGGGTGTCCCTCCCCAAAGCAGGAGATCAGAGAGGTTATGGGGAGAGGCAGCCGCTCATGTCCAGGCAGGGCTGGGAAAGACCTTCTCTGCCTGGCACCCTGGGGAACGGAAACCCCTCAGTCAGTGGGTGGACCAGACACGCAGCTCCGAACCAGGCAGCATCGCATCACTACGGCCAGGAAGCCTGTCAAGGAGAGGCTCCTTCTGAGCACAGCAGGAGGGGACGGACTTGCCTGCTCCAGTGTTGCAGAATTTCCCAGCAGATGTGAAACTGCAAAAGGTGTTGGATGCTGAGGGAGAGGCAGGTCTGCTTCCAAGGGCCCCTCCCAGCCCCTTTGTACATTCAGTGAGCATTTCTACTCCCCCATCACATGTGTCTCTGAAACCCCCCCCCCACTTCAAGTTTGCACAAAAATATTCCAGCTCCAGCTATCCCAAAAGTTCCAGGTGTACAAGAAAGAGACGCTACTGTTGCGAAGTGACGTTCCCACGTTTTGAAAGGGCAGAGCCGCACCAGGAGGGGTTTCCATGGCAACAAGAGATGCAGCATCTCTCAGAAATCTTGGGTACCTGCACCGTCTCCGTCTGGGAGGACAAGTCCTCGTAGAGCCCCATGTCTTCGATCGCCACCTAGGAAGTGTCACAAGAAAGGAGGAGCACAGATCGTGGACGGTGCTGGGGCAGGCAAGGGTGGGGCTCAGCTCCAGACGATTCTCAGCATCAGGATTCATCCCTCACAGTGCCCTCCCTTCCCAGTGGTGTCATTCAAATGATTTAGGAACAGGAACTCACTTTTGATTGGCACTTGTCGGGAACCCAGAACCAGCCACGGAGCCCGTTAGGATCCGGAACGCCCGTTCCGGTCCGTTCCCCCTGAATGACATCACTGTCCCTTCCCTGCAGAACAGCAGAAGCTGTCCCCACCCCCACACACTGGGGACCACAGAGGCAGCCTCCAGGGAGATCTCTGCCAGGTTCCTGGAAAGGGTGGGAGGGGAAGTCCAAGGGAGGGCAGAGCCCCTGCCCTAACCCCAGCAGCATCTCCAGCTGAAGTGGAAAAGCCCAGGACACCAGCGAGCTTCTTCCCGTCAGCGAGGACAAGCCTGAGCTCCGACTTGGTCAAAAAACCCCACCAACCTTGAAGTCGGCCAGGCGGGTTTTGGCCAGCGTGACGTATTCCAGAAGCAGCGGGCGGTACTTGCTGGGCACGAATGGCGGGTGCATGACGTGAACCTGGGGGGAGCGCAGAGAGGTCACCACCAGGGGTCATGGCTTATCCCCAAGAGGCAGCCCGGCACGTCCCCCTGGATTTGGGATGGGATTTGGCCAGGAGGGGACTTGACCAAGCGGGTCCAGACACTGCGGCTTCCACCCTCCCAAGACGCCCACGAGGGAAGCCGACCTGCCTCTGCCGAGGCCCAAGCCACGGTCTGCCCCGGGGGGCGGCTGCAGGGGCCGCTGCTCACCTTCAGGTACTGCGGGGCTTCGAAGGGCACCAGCTCCGACAGGAACTTGAAGAGGAAGAGGAAGGACTTCTTGCTGCCGCCATGGACGGCACTGGCGCTCCCGAAGGTCACCTGGAAAGAGGCGCCACACCTGTCAGCCAGCTCAGGGACACTCGGCGCTCCCGGGGGCAGATCCTCCCTCCCTCGTTCATAGACGGGGTTCTCTTCCAGCATCCCCTTTGCCATTGACCAAGTTGGGTGCGTGGAAACAGAGAGGCCACAAGACCCTTGCTCTGCTGTGGCGCGCAGTTCCACTTCCACGCAGGCCCAGCCCAGCCAGAGGGCGACGCCCTTCCAGCCCCCAGACGCCCCCCCCCTGACCTTGAACCATTCCGAGTAAGGCACGAAGACGGCAGGGCCCTCGAGGGCCGCCTGGCGGGCGATCAGGAACGCCGTGATCAGGGGCTCCAGGTCAAAGTTCTCAAAGGCTTTTCTTAGCAGCCGGCCCAGCAGGTCTAGAAGAGGCACACAAATGGCTGCCGTTGACTGGCGCAGATTCTGCCCCGCTCAGTCGCCAGCTGGCAATTAGGCGGCTGCCACGGAACCACCACCCTCGGACCAGTTGCCACCTCCGAAGCCAGCAGCAGCTGGGCAAAGGGGCTGAACGTGAAGTGCAAACGTCTGTCGGAAAAGCCGAGACTCTCCGAAAGGCTCACCAGAGCCGGAGGGGGATGCTCAGCCCTCCCTCCGCAGACCGGCCTCTTCGCCAGCCCCTGTACCTTTCACCAGCGGCTCTGCTCCAGACTGGCAGACGAGCAGCGTGGAGAGGCAGGAGAGGACATGCGGCCAGCTCACTTCGCGCGTCTCCAGGACCTGCTGCAAGCGCTGGATCAGCTCCTCCGCCCGGAAGACCACGAACAGCTGGAAGGGAAGGGGGGCAGCCGCCCGTCAGCCGGTGAAAGGCAGCCGAGGATGCTCACTGCTCCTCCTTTCCACTGGCCAGCGAGCCCCCCAAGTGCCTCTGCAGACGCCAGCCCAGCCCCCTTTCCAACCTCACTGCCGAGGGCGGTCAGGGCAGCCTGGCCTGGCCCTGCGAGAGCGCCTGGAGGTCGTTTCAGGGTCACCCTGGGAGTCGTCCAGCACTTCTCAGTGCTGTGCCGCGAACAGTCCCTCCCCCTGCCTCAGCTCCATGCTTGGCCTTGGAAAGGGGAGCAGGGGGTGTCCCTAGCCTGACCCTGAGTTTGAGGGCAGATGATGTGCCTGCTTTCACATTCAGTGCTTTGTCCCCAGGGAAAGACAAACGTTCTCCCCCCCCCCGCCCCGCCATACACAGTGACAGAGACTGCACTGACACCCTCAAGCCAAAATCCAAGCCGCTCGCCTTCCTCCTCGTCCGCCTGCGGTTTTTGGAAACAAGGACTCACAGGGATATTGCTTGCCTTGCATGCCCCCCTCTGCCAGTCTCTTGGCACAGAGATCCGCTCCCTAATGCTCCCTTTGGCTCCCCTCTCTGCACACAGCCCCAGCTCCTTTTCTTCAGAAGAGCAGCTTCCCGTGTGGTCGCCACTGCAGCCTGCCACTTCTGCCACCGGGGCAACGAGGCCTCTGTCCAAGTGGCAGCCCAGTGACGGTCAGCAGGGGCAGAACAGCCACCCCCGCATCTCTCCCAGGGGCTGCTTGGCAGGAGCTGCCGTTACGGCCTCTGAGACTGTGAGCCTTCTAGCCACTCTGCTGCATGAGCCACTTTCTGAGCGGCAGCACAGTAATGCTTCTGGCGACTGACAGGAACACTTCGAAGGAGCCCAGACACAGCAAGGACCCAGGGGTGCAAAAGCACAGCGTTTCCAGCTAAGCCGCACTGCTGAGCCCAAGCGTCGGACACCTGGGCTGCACCGAGACATCAAGCGCGCCCAGACGGACGCAGGAAGACGACCTACTTTGCGGTAGAGCGTGGTGAGCAGCGAGCTGCTTCTTGCAAAACTCCACTCCCTCTGCAGCTTAATGGCGTCAGAAACTGTAGCCAGAGAAGAGAGGAATCCGAACCTCACAAGGCAGCCCGAGCAACGCTGCCGCGCGCGGGTTAAGGGAGCGGGGCCTTCCTTGCTTTCACCCCACACAATGAATGGGTCAGCCAAGGATTTCCAGCAACTCCTCAGACCGTCACCCGGGAAATGGGCTGAGTCACCGAGAGGAGCCCACAGCGCCTGACGCGTTGCAGAAATGCCTCCCAAAGCCAGAGGCTCCGAGCCCAGGCTGCCAGTTTGCAGCACTCCCCAGGACGCCCCCGTGATCCCTCCTTCCCGCCTTGTGGTCTGGCCCTGGAGCCATCTCTGCAGGCCACGTTGGGCAAGGCTGGCAATTCAGGGAGGGGGCTGCTGAGCAGCGGCTGAATGCATTAGGGGACACAGCCTCTCCAGCATGGCAGGCATGGAAAGGTGTGCGGCTGGTACAAGCAACTGCTCTCTCCTCCCTGGACTCCTACCTTTTAGCTGAGGGTTGTACGTAAGGACTTGGGTCAAGGTGTGGCTGGAGAACTGCTGCAGGGGCTCGAGAGGGACGGTGCCTTGATGTGCTGCCACGCTGAGCACCTGCAGCCTGAAAAAGAGGGGGAAATTCTCACACTCACACACACACACCTCTGAGCAGAACCATGACTCATCGCCCACAAATAACTGCAAATGGCTTCAATTTTCTCACAAAATTGACAGTCCTCAGGAAGGCTGTCAAAACGTGTGTAAATATTTATCATTTATTTTAGCAACTCGTAGTGGAGCAAAAAAAATGCACTCGATTCTTCCTCCAGCAGAAAGCTTTTGCACAGAGGGGTGAGGGATGAAGCTCAGGAAGGAAACCAGCAGCAGTCCAGGAGGGGGTTAAGTGGATCGGCTTCTGCAAACAGAAACCTCGGGAGAAAGACCGGCGGCACCTGGGAGGGCGGCCTGGGCAGAAACACCTGCGGGGGACGTGCCAACGCAAATCCTACTAGTCGAGGCACAAACCCCCTTCCTCGCCCTCACTGCTCAGGCAGAGCCGGCAAATAAAGGCAGAAGGGTCAGGAGAGGCTCCAAGCCGCAGGCCCAGTTCTCCGTCTCCTTCCCAAGTGGGGCAAGATGGGGCCAGCCCCCGTTTTCTGTCCTGACCATGCGGTCACTGGAGGGAGCAGCCAAATTCTTCTCAAGCAACTGACCTCTGCACTGAGAGGACCCCAGCAGCCTCAGAGGGGAGGCCAGGCAAGGCAAGGCAGAGCGCCCCCTTTTCACCCTATCCTGGCACCAGCAAGGCTCCTGTTTTGGGCGACCCCCCAGGGCACATGGAGGAGCCAGGAAGTTGGGCTGCACGCCCACCCTCCTCTCTACAGTCAAGCGAGTTCTCACATTCTGCCCTTGCAGCGCAGAACCTCGTGGGGCGACTCATCCCGGCCTTCCATTCTCCAAGGAGCTCGGAAAACCATGTGCAGTTTGTCTCCCCACCATATCCTCACAATAACCCTCAAGGTGGGTCACGCTGTGTGCTAGTGACTGGCTCAAGGCGAGGTTCTTAGCTCAGCAGGGCCTCCTTGGCCCTCCTCTGATGTTCCACACTAACTCCATCACTCCCTGGGGCAAAAAGGAGAATTGCAAACAGGACTCCATCGCACCATCTGCCAAAGATCTCACGGGTCCCAGAATCAGGGGCCCCCAACGCCCCTTTGCAAAACCTCTAGGAAGGGGCTGTTTGTTACCAGCATTTCACAGCCTTCAAGGCAGAGGCGTCTTCCTGCTTCTCTTTATCCGCAGCATCAAGCACCCCTGAATACAAAGAATGAAAAAACAGAGAGCCGTCAGTGGGCAGCAGAACGCGAGAATGAGTGACGTTCATGGAACGACACAGAGGAAGTCATTTGGGGAGAAAGGGGGGGGGAAGGACTGAGCACATCCTTTAAAGGAGATGACCTCATTAAGAACATGGGGAAACGCAACTGTTCCTCCTGTGCTGAAGTTAATAAGAGCAGTTTCTCGAAGGAGGAAACAATTAACCCTGACCTCGAAACAACTTAAGTGGCCTGGTGTGTGCAGCTTTCGTTCTGACCAATTACCCCCAACGCTTGGGAGTGTAGGCCAGACTGGGGTGTGTTTCACCAGCAAGGTCGCCTGCACTACTGACACGCACACAAGCGGCACAGGAACACTGTGCTGGGGAGGGGGCGTCTCTCCACTCAGGGCAAACAACCTGTGAGCAACAGCCTCGTTTCCAGACTCAGTCCTGGTGCTGCTGCCGCAGCAAGAGGAAATTCCGCAGAGTTGGCTGACACACGGTCAGCGGCCAAGACGGTGCCCCTCTCCTTCATCACAATCCTATTTAGATTGTGAGCCCTTTCGGGACAGGGAGCCATTTAACTTTATTATTACTATTTGCCTGTAAACCGCTTTGTGAACTTTGTGTTGAAAAGCGGTATATAAATACTATTGGATTTTGATTGATTGATGTCTACTCATCACATTCAACGGGACTTACTCCCAGGAAGCACACACAGGATTTTAGCCTTGGCCTCTGCCCTGCGTTTGTGTGGGCAGGGATGATCCCAGCAGTTGCACTGGGCTGAAAGTGGCCTCGGGCATCCAGCAGAACTGGGGGATCATCATCCCCAGCCTGCTCACCTCCAGTTCCAAACCACGGAGCAGAAGGGAAAGGCTGGAGATTATTTTGGTGGTGGGCGACAACGGGGCTCAGAGCAGCCAGCCTCAACTGTGTCCTCCCGCTTAGAATTGGGAAAGGGGGAGCAAGGGGGCTTCCCTGCAGCTGCCCAGGGATGAGCCCCAAGCAGGAGAGGAAGGTGGGACTCCTTTCATCACTAGTCAATGAGCTGAGGAGGATGACAGAGCCTTGCCTGGGAGACGGTTAAGCCACATTAATGTCAGCTTCCCAGTGTGAAGGGGAGGGAAAGAGGGGCGCTTCCTATTTGCTGCTGCGTTTGCAGATTTCAGTTTCGTTGCAGAGGATAAACACAGGATATCAAAAATGCATCAGTGCGCCTACAAGTCACTAACTCGCCACACTGAGTGAGGCTTGAAACACAAGGAAGCGGCTCTGGTTTCCCACTACGACTTCTTAGGATTTGCAATCCCACTCCGGCACGGATAGTGGCAGTTTAAAAAGCCAACCGTGTTGGCATGACAATGAACACCCTGCCCTCACCCTGCTGGGAAGGAGGTCTCTGGGCTGCAGTTATAAGTTAGGACCCAACACAATCCACTTACATGCCAGCATTCTCTCGAGCACTGCACTGCAGGTCTGTTTGAAAACAAAGCAAAGTCATGCCTGAGCCTTTCCAGCAGATCTGCTCAAATGCAGCACAACCAGTGATGTCATGCAAGGGGTACGCGGGGGTACGCGAGTACCGGTTTTTAGGATTACAACTGGCCCTGCCCATTCGCCCGCCCACCCGTCGACTCCGCCCCCTGCAACGTTTGAATTTCCTGCACGTTTGAGTTGCCTGCACGTTCTCAGAGCCAGGCAGGCAGGCAAGCAGCGAGCGGAGCCTTGCCTTACCTTGCCACTGAAAAATGAGCTGCTCTGGGGTTTTGGAACTGTTGGGTCACTTTAACATGATGCCAGGCCTCCTTAACATGTTCTGGGGGGTGCTGTGGAATACTGTTGCAACTGTTGGGTCAGTTTAAAATCGTCTGAGGCCTTAAAAAGGGCTTTTTTCCTGTCACTTCCTGCCACGACATCACTTCCGGCTTATGATGTCACTTCCGGTGGGCGGGCCCCGACACGTGCCAATCAAAAGTGAGTACCTGTTCTTAAATCATTTAGATGACACCACTGAGCACAACCGATTGAGGCTGCAGTCCTGTGCACGGTTTCGCGAGAGTCCCCTTATGTTAATGGGGCTTACTCTCGCGCAACTGTGCACAGACTTCCAAGCAGCTGAGCACAGGATGGGGCTGAGAGAACCTCAAATCGCCCTGCCAGTTTCGAACTCAATGAGAAACTGTGATGAGAAATGCATTTGTCCACTCTTAAAAAAATTAAGGAAGTCGATTCTCTAGTTACACAAAGGGGAGAGGAAAAGCATTTATGGTCCAAGAAGGTCTTCATTTTCATGGAGGAAACCTGCAAGGCTCCAAAGGCAAGCCGAGGCTTTGAAGTTACTTGCCCCTCCTCATCCTGATGGCCCTCTCTCAGGTCGCATGGCCCAAACTTTCAGACATGAGGCTATCAGGCTGCCCATTTAGCTGCCTCCTACTGCAAGCTCCTGCTGTCAGGAGAACACTTGGTTTCGTTCATGCCAACAACACTACAAAACTGCTGCAATGAAAGCTGTACTACGGAGTCGCTCTGGCCTGCCCTTACTTTGGAGATCTTTTGCAATTCCGACTTCTTTTTCGGCCCTGCTGTTCTCTGGAACCCATTCTGCAGGAAGGTGGTCACCAAGTCTGCAAATCAAGAGCAAACGTGCCATCAGCATCTATCCAAACAGACAAGGGAAGTCAGAAGAAGCACAGAACAGGAGATTTCATGCACCAAGTGGTCAAAAGCTCCTTCCTTGCTAAAAAGAGGGGCACCTTTAGTTAAGCCATCCCAGCCCACAAAGAAGCCCCAAGTGGCTAAAAGGAGAATCCGAAGACACTCAGGCCCTGCTCTCGTCTCTCCAGGCAGTTCAGACTGCAAACATCACGGTGCTCATGTCATGTTTACACATCCACAAAACTTGCACCAGACCCTTCGCTGCCATTATTGTTCCTGTCAGAAGCCAGGC
Organism: Lerista edwardsae; assembly: GCA_029204185.1. Classification (NCBI taxonomy): domain Eukaryota; kingdom Metazoa; phylum Chordata; class Lepidosauria; order Squamata; family Scincidae; genus Lerista; species Lerista edwardsae. Next base: position 3,477,905 of record JAJKFI010000088.1, read on the forward strand.
CGACGGCCAGATCTGAGTCTGGTGTCCAGCTTAGTGGCTGCAGTAGGAGCCACCACCAAATCCAGCCGGGCATTAAGCGTGTTCTGTTGGCCACACAGACACAATCACAGGACAACGAGGACCGGGCCAGGGAGTGGAGACCAGGGACAGAGTCGCCAAGTCCCCCTGGCTCACTGGACGCAGCAGCCACCAGCCTACTCAGGACCGGCTTCTGACTGGATCAGGGAGGGTTCACCTGCTGCTCTCAGAGGGCACGCTGAGGGTACCCCAAGGCCCACAGAGAGCACTTGCCAGAGCAAATTAGGCAAGCAGACAGATGGGCCCCAGCCGCTGCCTTCAGGCACAGGGAACCACTCCTTTGACTTCCAGCGCCCAAAAGCTTGCCTGTGAGGATGCACCCGAGGGACTCCGTGTCCAGGGAAGGATCTTCTGCCCGTTGGCACAGGAGACAGAGGCTGCTGCAGAGCCATTCCACCAGCGCAGGGATGTCTGGGTGGCTGCGAAGAGACCACAGAAACAGCAGCGACAGTTGGCAGACACTTCTTCGGGAGGGGCACCTTTCTCTTGTGGGGGGGGGAGTCAAAATTCCAGAATGCTGGCAAGTGTCCACTGCAAATCAAAAATGCCAGCGAGCCTCACACAGCCCCCCTACTTACTTCTCCAGCAGTTCTTCAAGGCTGACGATGCTTTCGTGATGCAGGTGCCAAGCAACTTCCAGCACAAACGGGCTCTGTCAAAAGAAAAAAGTGTTGCAGTGAGACGGGAGGACCCCTGAAGATGTACGTCCACGCAGGGCTGATGCGATCCAATCACGCCGACATCTGCCTGCAATGAGCCCCACAGCCCACCTGCAGCACGAAGCCACACGAGCAGCATGAAGCCAGCTCTGAGCGAACAGAGCAACTTGGTAACGTTGTAACGCAGGCAGCAGCACAACAAGGCAGACCAGTGCGTAAGGTAAGCAGAACATGCTTCGTGTTAGCACCTGCCTCCCCCAGAGCCAGACTCCCAACCAGCTTCAGGCAGGGAGAGGCTCTCTTTTGACCTAGAGATGCCATGGCTCAAGGCCCTTCCACAGGAAAGCAAGCCCTTGACCAGAGAGGGATGGCGTCAGTGGGGTCATTCAGGGGGTTCTCCCAGGTTCTATAGAACCGGTTGTTAAACGGCCGGGCCCTGCCCACTTGCTTACCTCAGCTGGCTTTGGGGTTTTTTTTGCTCCGGCTATGACGTCATAGAACCGGTTGTTAATTTATTTGAATACCACCACTGGATGGCGTCTGCCCAATATCGGGGGGGGGGCAACATCATGTGTGCTAAAAGCCAATAAATATTTACCACAATACTGACAGTTTAATATTGTGCATTACACACGCTCTACAGTTTGATTGTTCTTAAATATGATCTTCAGATACGAGTCAAAGAGTCAGAAAAACTCTGCTCTTCTCCAAACCCATTTAAAGATGCTTTTTTAGATTAATGCAACTGGTTTGAAGAGAAGCAAACTCTCCCGGTCTTTTTCCAGCCCACGTGTGTGGACATTCATGTCCCTCTCCCACCCCACCTTCCACAAGCTCTTCAGGATCCCTGCTGGGCTGCAGAGCTCTCACCTGCATCTTCCACATTTCTTGAGCAAAGAGCGAACGGCAGAAAGCACCGCGAGCCAAGAGATCCTTCAAAGTCTGCAGCAGGCAAGACAACGATTTCTGCAATTGAGCCCGAAAGGGAAAAACAACAACAGTGCTGTCAACTTGATTAAAAGGGTGTTATTTTAGTAAATTATCTAAAAATAATGAATTGAATACATTTACATTCTGCAAAACCTCAGCAAAAAAGCTTTTTGAAGGATGCTGCAGGAAAGTCAAAGATATGCCAAGGTATCAGAATCTTGTCACCCCACCAACTGATAGTGGCAGAAGGGTAAGCACACTCTCATACGCGATTAAAGTTTTGCTGAACCAACTGCATTAACAGATTTGAGGTTGCAATCCTAACACAAACACACAGGAAAACAATTCCCCTTTTTGCCATGCTTTGGGTGGCTCAAGGGGTAAGTGAGAAAAAACAGAAAGCCTTTAAGGTACAGGTAAACTGTTGTCCTACTGAGTGGTCTTGCTAGTCCCACCTGATGGGAGCGGCTTTGGTAGGCCAGAGCATCCTGGCACGTAAACCATCAGACCACCTGGTAGCTGTAGCTCCTTAATGAGCCAAGCAGCTCCCACTTCCTGCTCCCAAGGAAAATGACAGGTAAACTGGAAGCAGAGCCTACTGGTGGGCCCATCTCACGAAGCTTGCAGCCTACGTGCGGACTCTCGCACCACAAATAAAACTGCTTCTCAACATTCCCTTGCAGTGTGGGGCGTGCACTTTTCTTTCCTCTGTTCTGCTACACACAAACGCAGGAGCCCTTCCTTACTCTCTGCTCCACGTTCAGTAGTGCAGATTCACCAGCCCCTGCAGAGATCTTCTCGATGTTGTTCGCTGCAGTTCTGGCCGACAAGATCCCCACTGGCACCCCCAACGTGGAGGCCTGATCCTGCAAGGCGGAGACTGGAACAGAAAAGCAGTGACAGAGGTGTAAACGCAGCCTATGCCAAACATAAGAGGACATATGCTCCTATGCTCGTGCTCCCTGGAAGGACAAATCCTGAAGCTGAAGCTCAAGTACTCTGGCCACCTCATGAGAAGAGAGGACTCTTTAGAAAAGACCCTCATGCTGGGAAAGACTGAAGGCAAAAGGAGAAGGGGGTGGCAGAGGATGAGATGGTTAGACAGTGTCACCGAAGCGATGAACGTGAAATTGGGTGAACTCAGGAAGCTAGTGGAGGACAGGGAGGCCTGGCGTGCTGTGGTCCAGGGGGTCGCGAAGAGTTGGACACGACTTAGCGACTGAACAACAACAACAAATGCCAAACATAAGCGGACATCTGTTCCTTGTGGCTCTATCCATTGTTCCATCAGCCTTTCGGGATATCACCTGGGGTGGAGAATCGCTCCGGCTGGATAGTGCGTGGCTGATGGTCTGAATATGTTCACCTCACTGAGGAGACAAACTCAATTTTTAACTCCTCTCTTTCACAAAACAGGTTCTCTTGCACCCACCCAAAAATAATTCTGGAACTGAAGCTTCACAGCTGGAGGTGCCCAAATGGCAGGAATGCGATGGCTTCTCACAAAGGGAACTTCCCACCTGTTTAAAAAGAAGAAACAAAGCTTGAGTTGTTGCTCATGTACCAAACAGCCAGGCCTTTGTGTTGCAGATGTAACATTTTGACAGCCTGGATGTTTTTGGACACACAACGCAGCAAACACTTTAGTGTCCCGGAAGAAACTCAATATTTCTCTTAAATGGAAATAGCTCCGTAGAGCAGCTAAAAGGAAAACATTCCCAAGGCAAGGAGAAAACCCTCAGTTGACAAATCAGTCTCTCTAACGTTTTTTCTCATTTAATTTATATCCCACTTTGCATAAACTTCAAAGGGGTTTACAGAACACAGCAACTAAAAGCCAATCAGGGTCAACACAGAGATTAGTTTAAACAACTTTGTGGATCCTGAAGTTTGTTTTTTGTTTTGGTAAAGAGTATATGCAAAGACTGTGTAGGCTGAACTAGCCCCATGGTGGAGGGCAAGAGGGAGACTTCAATACTTTGCCCCTGCTGTGATGTCAATCCAACCTGCATCCCCTACCTCCACAGTATTTACATTAGGGAAACAAAAACTTCCACTGGTGCCAAGAGATTCAATTTTTTTGCTTTACACTCATCTGCATTTCATCCCAGCCCATCCTGAAGGTTTGGGCCTGGCAACCACAATTTAATCCAGGAGCGTAAACGTGATGGCCTCCAATGACGCACAAGAAAGAGGCTGTTGATCGAGATCTTCCAGGCCCTGCCCTCCCATACCTCCAGCAAGAGGTCCCCGAGGTCCTGATGGGAACTCAGCATACGAAGAGCTTCTTCCTGCAACTGCTGTCTGCTTTTAGGCTCATGGTTCTGTTTCTTGGATCTTCCTGCTAGAATCAAAATTATATAGAGAACAGGCTAAAGTGACCCCGCAGGAGACTAAAGCTTGGGAAACTGAATGACAAGCATTTTAAGTTGGAATCTGTCCCCTGACCAGCTTGAGCTGAGCTCCTGGCTCCAGCCTCATAAACAGGGCCAGCCCATCTGTAAGGCCAGCTGAGGCAGTCGCCTTAGGGAGCAGATTGGGGGCCCACTCGCCTCTACTGCTCCTCGCACTTTCTGGAGTGCAAAGGAAGTGGAGAGAAGAGTGGCAGGCTAGGAAGGGTCCAGAATTGTGCTCCTTCCCTCTGTACCCTTGAGGACTCCCACTAACTTGACTGACATGACCCCTTGGCATGGCCAGCCTCCAGCTGAACACACCTGGAATCCCCTTCATTGGAGTTGGGCACCCGCTGGCATAGTGGCTCAAGTGTCAGACACAGACCAGGGGCGCCCAGGTTCCAATCTCTACCCAGCTCAGAAATCCCCCATGTAGCTCTGGGCCAGACACCCAATCTCAGCCTAACCCCTACCCTGCAAGATTGTTGTGCGGACAAAAAGGGGGATGGGAGGGGAAGAGACACGCACAGTGCCTGAGGTCCTGAGGGAAGAGCGCGATAAAAAAAAACATTCTATATGAGACTCAGAGGTTTAATTGGAGTATCCCCCGGCGCAACAAGGCCTCTGGGCATGCACAGAGTGCAGGGTTCCCCGAGCACGCCCTCTCAGGCGAGACTCTGTGCACGCACGGGGTGGAGCCCCCAGCCCCCCGGTGCACTGCACTGTCGGGACTCTTACCCAGGAGCGCGGAGAGGGTCCGAGCCCCCGCGACCTCCATCGCCCCGCGCAGAACCTTCCCCGGTCGTCCCAGCGCGCCCTCCGTCCTCATTGGCTGCAGCCTGAACGTCCTCGCCAATAGGAAGGAGGGCTGGGGGCGAGGCCTGCCCCGAGTACTTAAGGCCGGGCAGCGCGGCCATGCTGATAGTGGCGGTGAGAAGGACGGCGGAGGCCGGGCGCCATCTTTGTTGTGGCAAGGGACGGTCGCGGCTGCAGCCCCGCCCATGCAAGCGCCTCTCGGGGACCGGACGGGGCGTCCTTCGCCGGCTTGCACTTTTCTAGGCAAGCGCTCATGGCTGCCTAGGCTGATGAGGGACCGGTGCACGCGCCCACCCCGCTGTGCTTTCGGTTGCATGGAGAGCACCGCGGCACAGCTGTCCGGATGTTAGAGGGGCGCACAGAGCGGGGGAACCTAAGCTCCGTGTAACGGGGACGGACCAGTGGTGGCATTCAAATAAATTAACAACCGGTTCTCTAATGTCATTGCCTGAGCCAAAAAAACCCCAAAGTAAGCGAGTGGGCGGGGCCTGGCCATTTAATAACCGGTTCTATAGAACCTGGGAGAACCCCCTGAATGACACCACTGGGACGGACCTTCCCCTCCCTCGCATCCAAAGCGATTCGCTGCTCAAAGAGCCGGTTCAGAGGCTTTGCTCTTCCAGCCGCGAATGGCTCCGAGCGCCAGGGGCAAGGAGCTCAGGCTCCTACAACAGTTAGCGGCCAGGAAGGCCGCTGCTAGGTCGGGCGGGCGCTCTGGCCTGACTCATAAGAGAAAACAAAGCCGCCCCTTTTCATGTAGGTGTGCAAAGCAATTGTTGAATCTCCCAGTGGGAGGAGATGATAAGCAGCAGGGGCAAATATTTGGCAGCCGCAAATAGTGATGGCGCAGGAAAGGAATGTCCTGCTCACATGGCCCAGCGGCTGGAGCTGCGGTGGAATTCAGGAAGCCCTGAGCTTTGTGAGGGAGCAGCCGCTGAGATCAAGAGGCCACAGCCCTGCCTCGGAGGCACTGCCTTGCCCAGTTGGAGCATCACTCCAAGGAAACGGGGAGGCTGCAGATCAGCCCCTAAGGGTGGCACCACTGGCCAGCATGGGGGCCACCTGGCTTTGCCCACCACCACCAATGGCTGGCGGAGGAAGCGGGTGGGGTGCTGGCCTCACCTCCGTGGGTCCTCTGCTCATTCTGGAGTTGATCTCCTTGGAGAGGCTTTGCTACTTGGACCTGAGCTAGCAGAATAGAGGGATGGGGTTGTTTGACCCCTTGGATTCTTCCAGCCCCCGCCAGATAATGAACACCCAGCTGGCTCACACTGCTGCACTCAGCAGGGGGCTGGCGTGACATTGCTGCGAGCCCCCAAGCCATGCGTGGAGAGCTGCTGCCTCCTGCTCTCCACTCCCCCAACAATAGCGCAGGCAGGCTATTTTTTAATTGCTCCTTAAGTTGCCACAGCGTGCTTGGCTGACCTGGTTGCTGTTAGGCTGCAAGGTGAATGCAATATTATGGGGGGGGGGACAGGGGGCAGCCCCTCAGTGCGTGCGTGTTGACTGCGAGACAGGTGAGATTTAAAATGAAAAAACTAGATGAAGAAAGGTGCTAACTGTGTTGTCACTGCTCCTGAAATTAACTACTGGGACAGGACCAGTGCTCAGTGCAGAGACAGCTGCTGCACACGCAGAAAGTTCTGGGCTCAAACCCTGAAGTCTCCTGAGAGGACCACACCCAGTGGTGGGATTCAGTGGGTTCGCCCAGGTTCTATAGAACCGGTTATTAAATGGCCAGGCCCTGCCCACTCACTTACCTCGGCTGGCTTTTTTGGCTCCGGCTATGACATCATAGAACCGGTTGTTAATTTATTTGAATCCCACCCTTGACCACACCTGTTGAACTGCTGGCAATCAGCTGAGGATTATCTATACTGTTAGGTGGGATTTGAGATGAGGGTCTCTCCCAGCCTTCGTGGGATGGCTCTACTGGACCCGCTCTGTTGCTGGACTCTGGCTCTTGTTTCTGAAGAGGCCAGAAACGGACCTTAGCAGACTTTCCTGCCTCCTGTTTGACCTTTGCATGAAATTCCCCTCTCCTGGGGTCCTTGTTCTGTTGTTGTTCTCAACACCGGTTAACTATGCCTTAGAGGAGCCTGCCTGTGAGCACTCTGGCTTTGTAATTTTAAAATACTTCTGTGGACGTCTCATAAAACAGGGGGTGGCCAGCCTTCCAGCTTGAGGGCTCCTGGACCTTTAACACTTGTGTAGAGGAGGAGATTTCAGCAGGTGCAGCTTTTTGACTCATAGGTGACAAGCCGCACCTGCAGAAATTCCCTACGCTACACAAACGTTAAAGGCCCAGGAGCCCTAAAGTTGGAAGGCTGGCCACCCCTGCCATAAAAGGAGGAGACTATGCAGCTCACTCCAGGGGTCGCAAGTGAGAACAGCTTCCCTCTGGTTCTGATTAAATATATATAGCAAAGTCTCAAACGATAAAGAGTCTTGTGTTGCCTTAAAGACTGCCAGGTTTATTGTTGCATTCTGTGTCACACTGGCTTTTAAGGTACCATAGCAGTCCAGTAGGAAGCAAGTTCCAGTGGGCCTCACAGAAGATGCTGTTTTTGCTGCAACAAACAAAAGCCCAATCCCCTGCCTATTGGGTGTCTTTCCTGTGTTTTTCCAATGTACGTGGGGGCTTACTCCCATGTGCTGTAAGTGCATTTAGGACTGCAGCCCTGCATGGTTCGCTCTCTGATAATACAGTGGTTGTTGATTAATCACATTTGTATTTGCTCCCCCCCCCCCAGTCATGGCTCCCCACAGCAAGATGTATTGCAGCAGACAGAGTCTAAACGGGTGTTTCCCTTTTGTGCTTGATGGGACACACCATCCGTACACACAGCGCACCTGCCGGGCGCAGAACACGCAGAGCAGCTCTGAGGCTGGACCGGTCTTCAGTTCTGTGGCGAAAGGCTAAAAGCAGGAGGCCTTAGGGGGTTCCAGTGTATCTCAGCTACCCCTGCTGCATACAGCAAGTTGCCAGTTCTCAGATGGGCAGGTCTAGTCCCCTTTCAGTTGTCCTTTTGTTGTGGCCACACAAGGATTTTCCAGACACAGAGTGGGCTGCCTGGTCCTTTAAAATGGTGTCCTTGTTCAGTCCCCACCACTAGAACCAGCTGACCTTTGTTAGAGGATATATTACTGGCATCTGCTGGAAGCCACTTGCCTCACTGTGAAGTAAGCAGGGATGCCCTGGTGCTACTGCAGCTTCCCAAAACGGAGCTGCATGGACCTGCCTGGAGGTATGTGAAGCCAAGGGGGTGCCACGGTGTTGCAGGCGATGCCCTCTTCCCTCCAAAGGGTTTCTGCTGAGCCCAGATTTCTTGCATCAGTTGCTTTGGAGCACTTTATTAAGGGGCTCAACCAGCTGTGAAAATGGTCTCTCTTCAGAAGCTGCTTTGTGTGGAACAGATGCAATGTTGGCCTGAAAGCTGAGGTCTGTTTTTAGGCTATTTCATTGGGCCTTCTAGCATCCAAATGCCGTTACCTGGTGATGCCCTGTACTGGCCTCGCCTCCTCCTGCTCTCTGGATGAGGAGTGCCTCTGACCCTCTTGCTCACTCCTCTCCTCTCTTCCACCACACTTCTCTTTCTGCTTCGTCCCTGCTGCCTTAGGCATCCTCCTCAGTTGGCCTCACAGGGGAGCTGGGCCTGCCTCTGTGTAATCCCTGGCATGCAAAACATCAGTCCCAGGCTAATTGCAGTGGCAACTGCAATAGGTGTGTGAGGTCATTCCATGCTTCCTGGAAGGTCTGCTTTGCATGCAGGATCATCAATGAGTTCCTCCCTCCTCCTGCTTGTCAAAAGAGTTTTGGAGCTTATTTGGATATGTATCAATTTATGAAAGCATTTCTGGATTTTCCAGTACGTTATGATACTTCTGGCTATGAACAACTGTTGTCACTTGTAAACTAGTCTATAATGTCTTTTGCATACCTTTAAAAGGGACTTTTTGCAGTCTTCACAAAGCTCCCTTTTAAACGGAGTGGGTTGGGGTAGTGGCAAAAGCTTCCCAAAGTGAGCAGGACCTGCCTGTGTTTTGCTGCACTTGGGCTGTTCTATCCTGGGCTTTGCCTTCTGGGGAAAAAAAAGAAAAAGAAATGCTTTCCCAAGTGATGTGGGCCATGGAGGGAGTGTGCATGCGCATCTCTGTTTGCTCATGCTATCACAGTTGTGGGTGTGCGCGAGGCAGTTGCACAACTGCATTCCACACAGTGCGCGTGGCGAGCCTTGTCACAAAGTGCTGTCTTCAGTACAGGGCCATTTTAGGCCACGTTGGAAGGTGGATTAGTTTGAGAATGGTGGAGACAAATGTACTGAGAAAAGGCCAGGGGATCCCCTTCTGGTCTTGGGGGGGGGAGAAATAGCCCCCAAAGCTGTGGAGGCTGCTGGGGTGGCTTCTCCCCTCCCTTGCGTAGGCCCCAAACACTTGGCTTGGAGCCCCTTTCCTGAAGGGCTGTTTTTGTCCGGCCTGCAGGTGGTGGACGACTAGGAAAAAGGCTGGCATGTAGCAGCAGAGCCTTCCTGTGAATTCCTTAAAGGGATTAGCTGGGCTGGGATTAAATTGCTGGACTCAGGCAGGGTCCTTGGGGGGGGGTGTTTTCTGGTTGCCTTTGATGGCGGTGCTCTGTCTCTCTCTCCTCTCATTGTAAAAGTGACAGCTCCAGTTGCTGGGAAATTGCAAGTGAGAAGGAGGGGGAAGAGAAGGATTTTGGACTGCAGAAAAGTGGGATTTGGTAGCCTGGAGGGCTGCTTGGGGGTCCCCAAGTCTTGAAATCTCCTTGGATGGCTGAAGGACAAGATAAATGGCACAAACATTGTCCAAGCACAGAAGAACCTTGACTGGTCTGTCAAATAATACTCTTGACCCCCCCCCCCCCGTTAGTCACACGCTTTGCTCTCTCTCACTCTAAGCCAGGGCATGGAATGGTTTAAGCTCTGCTTTCGAGCATAGGAGCAGCAGTAGTTCTTCTGAGCATGAACAGAGTGCCCTTTCCCTTCTCAGCAGGCACAATCAGCCACCACTCCCAGCATGAGGAGGGACTGATAAAATCAGGAAATTCCCCCCCCCCCCCGCCACCTCCTGTTTAGGAGCTGATGGGAGGATTCATTTTCCTGTGGGGTTGATTTCACACCTCCTTCCCACCCCCTAGTCCACTTCTCACGGGAAACTGCTCAGGACTGTCTATTCATTTTCCTGAGATGGGGAGCCCTCCAGCAGGGCCAAGAGGCAGCACCCCCACTCCTGTTGACTTTCCGCAGCCCCACCCACGCCAGCAACTGGTATTCACTGGGAAATTGCCTCCGGACATGGCAGTTCCACATCTGCAGCAGCAGGTGACAGGCCTCCCTTCCATGAATCAGTCTAATCTCTTTGTCCTCTGCGCCAGTGGCCATTGCCTCATCTTGTGGCCATGAATTCCACTAGTTAATAGAGCGTTGTCGCTCAGTGCTACAGGAAATTGCACTCTGCACGTGCCCAGAGGCACTCTGTCCTGCTTTGCATACTTCAGGGCTGAGTCCTGGCATTGGCACCGGGCTCCAGCACTGAGCCTTGTGTGGAAGGAGATCTCCCTCAGCCGGTGGTGGGGTGCTTGAGCTTGGTGCCAGCACCTGGGCTTCCTCGGGCCTCCAGCTGCGAGCAGATGGCAGGTAGCGGCGGGGGCGTGGCGCGCGGGGCGGGGAGGTTCTCTTCCTCTCCCCGCGCAGAGAGGCAGGCGCGGGCACGCGGCCGCGGGTGGGTGGGTGGACGGACGCGCCTCCCTCCACGCTGCCCGCCCGGCTGGCCCTCCCGCGGGCGGCCGCAGGGGCTGCGGCTCCTGGGCAGGGCGGAGGGATGACGCAGCCACGACGCCCTCCCCTGTCTCCTCCTCCTCTCAGGCTGCCCAGCGCCGCTGTTATGGAAACCGGCGCCACTCGCCGATGATGGAGCAGCAGTCATGGCCCGAGCGGCGGCGGCGGCGGCGGCGGGGGCAGCGGGAGGCGGCGGCGCCTCGCCCGAAGAGCGGCCGTCGGGGGGCGCGGAGCCCGCGGAGCTGTCCCTGGAGGAGGTGCTGAAGGCGTACGAGCAGCCCATCAACGAGGAGCAGGCGTGGGCCGTCTGCTTCCAGTGCTGCCGCGGGCTGCTGCTGCTGGCGCCCGCAGAAGCCGTCGAGGGGCCGCCGCGATGGGGACCGGCCGGCCGCATCCGCGACACCGCCGACATCCGCCTGCACAAGGACGGCGCCGTCTCGGCCTGTGGAGAGTACGGCGTGGCCGGTGAGTGACGGGGAGCGCCGCCGCGCGCCCGAGCTCGGCCAGCCGCAGCAGCCTCGCCCCGTCCAGCTGCGGTGGGTGGGGGAGGGGGACCGGCCCCGTCGCCTGCAGCCTCGCGCGCGGCTCTCGCTCGCTTCCGCCCTCGGTCCCGCGGAGGGAGAAGTCGCCTGCGAGCGCCTTTTGCCCTCACTCCGGGAGCGGCGGGAGCTTCGCTGCGGAAGGCCGAGCGGGCTTTCTGCACAGAGTCCAACAGAACCGCGGGGGGGGGGGGCTGCAGGACTCAAATCGGCAGAAAGAGCGCAGCTCTCTGACCTTCAGATGACGCCCCCCCCCACACACACATACAGCTGTATGAGGGGGTGATTTGGCTAAGGCGCGGCCACGGGGCTTGAGGTGTCCCCGGCTCCCCCCCCCCATCACAGGTTGAGCGCGGACACGAGTGAGCGGGGGCTGTTTTAAGGCAGCCCAACTCGGCAGGCTCTCAGGAGCGCGTGAACGGCAGCGCGGACAGCGGGACTCCTCGCCGTTTCTGCACGGGAAGGATTTGGGCCATCGACGCAGGCAGGCGGGACCTTTGGGAAGTGGCCGGGCGGAGAGTGACGTCTTTCTCCCGCAACAGGAGCTGGTGCAGCAGGGAAGGTGCTGCGCCCCCCCCCCACTGCTCGGGAGTGCTGCTGGGAGTGGGTCGTCTCTCCGCCCAGTCCTCCTCCGACCCCAAATAATCAGACTCGCCACCCGGAAGGGAAAATCGGCTCGCTGGAGAAGAGCTCTGGCTGGTGCAGGTGCCAGCTTAATGCACTCCTCGGGCTTCCAGGAAACCAGCCTGCGGATCATGAATAATGGAAAGGGTTTGCTCCCAGGCAGGGTGGGGGGAATGCTGAGGACACAAATCAGGCCCGGTGGCACTTGAGGACAGGCTGTTTCGGAGGAGCCCGGCTCGTTCCCTGCTGCTCTGGCCGAGTCAAACAGGACATGATTTAGTGTGGGAAAGATTCAGTGGGTGGGTGCAGCTCGTCAGCGTTTAAGGCATGGATTGACTAAAAGCCCCAGACGAGAAGTGTGTGGGCTTGACGAAAAAGATGGTCAGGCAGGAGTGGGGTGCGCTTGTCTGGCCGTGGATGGAACTGGAGAGGCTCCCCTGGACTTTGATCAGGTCTGGTCTCTGGTCGCCGGATGGGACAGTTAGCCCAACAGTTCCCCGCAGAGAAGCTCAGTGGCCTGCGTGGTGGCTGCTGCTGTCATCGCTGGGAGACCTGCCCTGGTTTTATAGCCTCATCAGCATGCAGGGTGCTTTAGGTGGGTCCTTGCCCTCCTCTAAAAGAGACATGGGGGAGGGGAGGAGGGTGATGACAGGGAAGATTGGGGTGTGTGTGTGAGTGTGTGCGCGCTGGTGGCCAAGGCATCCCCAGGCTGGCAGCCTAGTTATCCTCTTGTGTTGGGCTGCTGATCTCTTGAGCAACGGGGTTTTTTTAGAAAAGCTTTTCCCTCTTAAGTCCAAAGTCTGTAGCTTCCCTCTGATCCAGTGAGCTGGGTGGGGATCTTTGGCTGTGACAAGTCCGGGATTATCTTTATTGCAGGAGGGCAGAAGTCACAATAACTGCCAAGGACACACTTCACATCCTTGGTATGCTAACAGTATGTGCAATTGTGCCACCTGCCACCACAAACCCGGTGCAACTTAGATCATTATCTCATGACACCTTCTAAATGCTGGCAATCCCATGTGCCATTAACCATGCTGGCTTCCAAAGCTTTGTGCACCTGCGCAAGGGAGTTGTCAAAGTTAAATAGGTGTAGACGGTACTTCCATCTGGGATAGGAAAGTGGTACAGCCTGCAGGCATGAAGCACGTGTAGGAGATGAGCCCAGCCTTGTGTGGATCTAGGAGTGGAGCACAGCATCAACCCTGTGATGCTCAGGATCTCATGTGATCCTGAGCATCACATGGTGACGAGAGACTTGTGACGAGAGACTTGTGTCTGGACGAGGTGACGAGAGACTTGGTGCAGGTGATGAGAGACTTGGAGTTGCTGCACTGTGCTCCTTGCTGGAGGCTGGTGTTCCCAACAGGAAGGCACACATTGTTGAGGTGCTTGCCCCATCTAAGGGCTCAGAATAAGAATGTTAGGTCACTCCTGTGGGCTTTGAAACCACAGTTGACTTGCAGGGCCGTTCTCCTTCCGTATTGCATCAAATAGTTCTGTGGGATTTCCTTCTACCTCCCCACAAATCCTCAATACAAATCCAGGATTTGCAACTGAAATAACATGGAAAAATGAAAGGCACACAGATGTGTCCTGTAGCATCTTATCTCTTTCTGGGGAGGGGTGATGCTGTGTTTACTTCAACAAGCTGAGGGCTGTGTGTGTGTGAGTTTCTGGCAGGCTGCCATGGTACCAGGCACCAGAGTGGCATCCAGATTTCTACTCAAAAGTGAAATTTAATAAAACCAAAATGGTCCCAATTCAGCCTATGGCTGATGCTCTTTGTCTCTAGGCTGTGCCAGGAAGTGTCAAGCACTGAGTAGGGACAGAGTTCCAGTTCCAGCCCTCCAATTATCAGGCCCTGTCCTGCGTCTTTGTGTTGCGTTTGGTTCTCACCTGATCAGTCTGGCTCTGTTCTCCAGTGTTCCTGTGTGTGCACCTGTGTGACCATATATCTACCCCCACCACAGTCCAGTGCGTGCACCTGATGGAAGGAAGTGTATTGTTCTCAGTAGCGCTTGTCATAATGTTTTATTGATGCCTGTATTGCACTTTGTATCGTGTCCTTCCTCCAGGGAGTTCTCTCTCCCCCCACCCTGTCAGCCTTGCTAGGTTGGTTTTCAATCACGACACCCTCACTTATGGTCCAATCCCCCCCCCCCGCACACACACGCACACACTAGGCTGCAATGCCTCTGCTGTGCCAGGACTTCTCATTGAAATGGCTACAGCAACTCTCCATGAAGCGAAGAAGAGGAGGGAGGTGATGAGATTATTTTGAATAATGAAACTGACCTGTCAGATTTGCAACTCTCAGCCACCCTGGTTTTTCCTAAGCTCCACTTCCTCTTGGAATGATGTGGCTCAGGACTAGAAGCCTGGCTGTCAGCTGCCCCTCAGTCTGCACATGCCCTTGTCAGGAGTAATTTCCAAATGCCTGGGCAGTGAGATGGGCCTTTGGCCTTTGTGCCTCATTCCACCAAGGCGTGGTGTGTGTGTGTGTACCTCTGTAATTGGAGATGACTGAGGGGGCAGTTTAGGTGTCTGCTTACAGAAGAGAACTTGGGATTTTTATTTAGCTCAAAAGTCATTTCCTCTGCCCTGAATATTTTTGGTCAGACATGCTGTGAATTCCTTTTAAAAGAAATTTGCTAGATATTGAGAGTGCCACTTTGTTCACTAGAAACAGGCTTTTCTGGTTGGACATCAGGAGGAACTTCTTGATGGTCAGGGTAGTTTGGCAATTGAACTGATCTCTGAGGGTGGGGGTGGACTCTCCCTCACTGGAGACCTTCAAGCAGAGGCTTGACAGGTACCTCTTGGAGATGCTCTAGGAGGATTTCCTGCTACAGGCAGGGGGTTGGACTAGATGACCTTGTGGGTGCCCTTCCAACTCTATGGTCCTATGAAATGAGGCTTGATTCAGCTGCCTAAACTGACAGAAACCCCGGCTGCTATTTGGTTCAGAGGTGAGAAGGGTGAGAGGGGCCTGCCAGCCTCGCCCACCATCCAATGTGTGGGGTTCCATAGAGGAGCTGTCTTGTGGCTGCTTAGCTTTGCTTCCAGGCAAGGTGGCAGCGGGCTGAGCCAGGGCTTATTGTGTCTGGCTGAACCACAAAACCTGCTGCACTCTGGGCTCTTCTCCCCGCCCCCCCCCCCAGCCTCTTGCAGGAATGAATGGCTTTGCTCCTGGCAGGTCAGGTGATGGACAGTGAATTAGGGTGCAGGCATTCTCCTAGTCAGCTGCCAATTTCCCCCCTGCCTAAAGAAAACAATACTGCAAGTAGCTTATGCAGTCCCCACGTGACATCATTTCCATCTCAGTTGCCACTTCTGGGTCTCTTAGCATGAAGCCCTTGGAAAACAGGTCCTGGCCTTCTCTGTGGCCAAAGAACAAGCGTCCAGAAACCTACATTGTCCTGCACTCTCTTCCCCCATGATTAAATGCCCGCCTTTTAATCTTTTTCCCTTGTTGCACTTCTGAATTGGGGGCCCGTTTATTCACCAAGGGACATTTAGTTCTCCCCATTGCGCTTGACCCCAACTATTCCACCATCCCACTGCCATGTTTTGCCATCTCCTGGGTGTCTGTGGGGTGCACCACTGTCTCTGAATGCATTTGGCCATTTGTCTTTTAACGCCTCTCCTGAAAATCCCAAGAGAATAAAATACTGAAAGGATTCCCCCAGGGGAGGCAATTGTGTGTGTTGTTTTGATGTTCTTTGTGCTGTATGAAAACTGTACTGAATTAGACATGCACAGAGGGAGGCAGAAAGACAAAAGGTTAAGAACTGGTGCAGAAGGAGCCCTGTGGGAAAGATCTCCTGCAGAAAGTTTCTTCCTGCGTGATGCGTGTGCCTCCTTGCTCTGGATGCAGTCCGAGGCCCTGGAGTCTGGACTGGGGCAGGTGTGCTGAGCTGATTGTACTGATAATATTTACTTAGAAGCACTGCAAAGAATGCTCTGAAAACAGGTCTGCCCAGTTCTAGGGCACACACAGCCTGGCCTGTGCTGTTGCCATGTGAAGTGCACTGACTTCTGGACCGCTCCAAAGCCCCCCCCCCCTCGCCCAGCCAATGATGCAAATCCAAGGTGATGATGTTGGTGCATTTGAATGATTCCAACCTTCAGGCATTGCTGATGTTTTCCTGGGGAGGAGGCTGAGCGTGGAGTCTGTTCAATGGTTCCTAAAGGAATGAAAAGACGGAGGAATAGGCAAAGGCCCTTAACCGCTGCCAAGAAGGGCTTCATTCCTAGGGGTGCTTCCTGGCATTGGCGGGATCCCAGGACCTTGCTGTCTGCCTTGGCAACCTTCCCATGCCCAGATGCCCAGTGCATGCATGCAACGCCAGCAGGACTCTGCTGCATGCAGAGACTGGGTTTTCCTCCAGTCCAGTCACTGGCACCAGACTGGCCTGTTCCCCCTTTTGCCTCTGCATGTTTTCCTTTTGCTGCCGGAAAATCTTTTGCGATGGAAGCAGACTAGAGAGATGAGAGAGAGAGAGACCAAGATCTCTCTCATGTATGCTGGGCCGACTGAAGTTGACGCAGGACCGTGCCAGTCTCTTGCACTTCACGGGAGCCTTCTTTCTCCAGAATGGGAGTGACCCACAGAGCGTCCCCCTGGCTCAGACATGCTGGGCAGCTGTGCCTTCTGTCCCTGGCCGCTGGCTTCTTCGTCCCGGCTGTGTGAGCCCCAGCTCGTGGGGATGGAGGGACAACCTCTGCACAGGCATAGAGACGCTGCTCCATGTTACGCCAGCAAGTCATCCGAAGCTGCCTTTTGATCACTGGCCCATCCAGCCCAGTATATTTAGTACCAACTGATGGCAGCTCTGCAGGGCCTCAAGCAGAGGTCCTTTCCAGACCTCCCTCCATGTCCTGAAGCCCTTGGAGTTGGTGGTTGAACCCGGAACCTGCTGCAGGCCACGCAGATGCTCTGCAACTGAGAGCGAACGGTTCTCCTCAAAGGCTGGAATTGGGGGCTGAACCCAGAGACCCTTCAGCACACATTTACATCCTGCTGAAACGTTTCACGTATATGGGGTGAGCCATATGTAAAGGGTTGGACTGGAGGTCTTGCAACTGTTTTTCTCTCTGCCTGATAAATAGTTCTGTGAAACTCCAAACCTTGTGTAGTTCGTACGTCAACGGAGTTAAAAGGTGCGGTTTTGTGATCTTGAGTATCCTCTCATGAATAGTTACTGGATTCCCATGCCAGGACCTTTCCTTCCAAGTGCAGAGCGCCCTCTTTCTTGCCACTTTCTGGACGTGGTTGGGGAGGACAGTGGAAGTAGCCAAGGGGTGAATGTGTGTGAGGGGGGCTAAGACGGTCGCTCCGTCCATCAGCTGTTTCTGTGCCAAGCGGAGGACTTGGTGTGTGTTTCTAGTTCTGCCTCTGGTGCGGCCGAAGGAGCTGTTTCTCTTGGACATTTGGGGGTTCTGAGAATCTGCTGAGTTTTCAGATTGTGCTCTGCTGATGTGGCTGCAATCACAAGCCCTGCCTCCAGCAGCTTTGCTCTGGTGTGCATCTTCTCGGGAGTGATGTTTGCTAGCCCTACTCTGCCACGGGGAATTAAGCTGCTCTCTGCATCCTTGTAATGGCAGGGCATCCGGCAGGCAAATTCCCAAGTGTTTTGACTGTGGTCTGTGTCAGGACTTCCCAAGAAAAGGTGCCCCCTGGTCTTTGGCTCCCCTGGGCTGGGCCGTGAGGCGGCCCTTAAGCAGCAATAGCAGGCGCAGGCATTCAGCTACAGGCAGGGAGGACTCTCAGCTTGATTGCGAGAGGCAAGCATGTTCTGGAGAGGAGTTCCCGCTTTCCTCCCAAGCCTGGAGCAGAGCTGAGAACCTCCCAGACCTTGCACCAAGCCTCTGAGGCCAGAGGACTCATTCTCCCCACTTAGCTGAGCAGAGGGAGGGTGAGTCGAAGCCGTGGATTTTGAGAGCAGCCGGAATGTGTGGACCTCACCTTGCCAGTTCCTTTGAGGAGGCTGAGCGGAGAGAGATGCTGTGACAGCCCCTTGGAATCCCTCTGCAAAGGGCCCACAACAAGGATATGTTTTATTTTGCAGGAACACTTTAAGGCCTCTAGAGAACTGGGCCCCCCCATCGTGCCCCCCCCGGGGCAGAAGCCCCCCCTGGGCAAACGCATCCTGGGCCAGCCAAGCAGCCTCCTGCCCTTCAGGGCCTGGGCGCATCTCGCTCTCCTCTGGAAAGGCTCTCCCGGAACCTGTCACTGCCCCACACACAGGCCCTGGTGATGGATGGGCTGACCTCTCTGTGGGGCAGCCCTTAAGTGGTTCATCGACTGGATAAATGGCAGCAAATGGAGCGGGGTCCCTCGGGGCGAGCACATCGAGCAAAGTGGCTTGGAAATGGTGGCAGTTACAGCAGTCACAGCTGGGGCAGCCCCACTTAACTGCCACTTTATCCCTGCCCCAGGGCAGAGACCTGCCCCATTCAGGCCTTTCTCCCAGGGGGCCCTGCACTCTCAATAGTGCAGCTCTGAGACGGGGAGGGGTCAAAGGCTACCTAAGAAGCCTCACGGGTCCTTCTGCATGGTTTAGTGACCTGAGCTGCCTTTTCTGTGGAGGTTTTACTCCGAAAGCTCCATCGTCATTGTAGGGATCTCTATTTGCCTCTTGGTTCGAGCTGCCAGCCCTTCAGGATCGGCCTGGAGTCTCCAGGAATCGGCCTCCGTCTCCAGCTATCTCCTGAAAGCGAGCCTGGAGGCCTTTTGTTTGTTTATAGGACCTCCAGAAATATCCAACTTCATGTTGAAAAATAATTTCCAGGCAATGGCTCAAAAACCACCCTGGACTTGGCCAGCGATGGGGCTATCGGTTTACAGACATCTGCCTTCTCTGGCCTTAACGCATGGAAGGACGGGGGTGGCTGGGCAGGGCAGGGCAAGGCTTCTTGGGTAACGCTTCACGCACACAGTGGTGGGGTGCAGCAGGCATTTGATGCGCACAAGGATGTTCCGCTCATGGTCCCTAGGCTGGAGAGCTGACGCTTGGGAGCTGCCCAGCCTGGTGAAGTGGAACATGAAGTCCTTTTCTGTTCCCTTCGCAAATACGACGTCAGACCCTGGTGGGGTCAACTGAGGGTATCGCGGGTCCCCCGAGTTTGGTGGCAGGACTTGCTGGGTTGGAATTTCATCCAGCTGCCCATATGCACTTGGGGTTCAGCCTGGGCAGAGCCCCCACATTGCTTGTCTTGGGCCACTGGACTTGGGTCATGTGACAGCCTAAACGTTGCCGTGCGCGCCCCTGGTTCAAGAGGCGGGTGCCTGACGCTGCCCTTTTCTCTTGCAGTTCTGCCACTGACCTTGACGCCTTCAGCCGAAGCCCAGGTACGTTGCTGGAGAGAGAGGATGGTTCTCTACCTCCCCTCAAAGACCAACGCAATTGGATGATCCTGATAATCTGCTGAGCTTTCTTAGAACTGCAGAAATGCTCTCTCTTCATCCCAGTCGGTCCTGCTCACTCCCTTATGGGACAGAAATAGGGTTGGGGTCCAGAGCAGTTTTGGCTCCAGGTGGACCTGCTGCTCTTCCCTCCCCCCGCCCCGGGCAGGCACTGCACCTGTTTTGGGATCTGGCTGTTTACCCCCAGCATCTCCCTCCCCCCTTTCCCATGCCCCCCCAATCAGTTTGGCATGACAGGATCTTTGTCTTACCTCCACAAAAGTGCACCCCCCACTCTCCCCCCCCCCACTTTCCCACAGGAGGAGGAAGCTGGGAACAGAGCTGGCTTCTGTTCCTCCTGAAGGGATTTGGCTGCCCCTCTCTCCGGGTTCCCTGGGGCGGCTCATGTTCCCCTGTACCTTGAGATAATGGAGCTGCACACAGTGCGCAGGAAGAGGGGAGGAGAAGAGACCCAGATGGCTTTGGAGGGAGGTGGGGAGGAACATCAGTTCAACACAACTAATAATTGTATTTTTTGCCTGTTCTTACTTGGGAACCTGGAACTGGGTGAACAGGAGCGTCAGGGTTGTCCCCCCCCCAAAAAGGGCTTCTTTTCACCCATTGCACAGTTAACGTATGGAATGGTGGTGATGGCCACAAGCCCAGCTAGGTTTGAATCTGGTTGGAGGAGGAGGAGGGGGCTGCTGCTGACTGTTGGCCACCGTGCTGAGTGGAACCTCAGGGCTGGCATATCTGCTAGGCAGCAAAGAGCAGGCAGGGCTGTGTGCCTCTGTGCCCGGCCTGTGGCCTCTGGGTGGCTGTTGTGGAAAGCCGGCCATGGGACCAGTTGCGCCTTGGTCTGACTGACCGAGCAGGGCCGCTCTCGCCCCCAGGGCCACAGGAGGCCACCCTGTTACCTGTTCCAAACCAAAGATAGACACAGGATGGTCGGAGGAGGGGTTTTTGAAAGTTTATTCCACTGCGCAGCGGACCGTTCCCAGTGTCTCTTGACCAAAATCAGGGAGCGGCCCCAAGAAACAGATTACATAGGTTTATATAGGTACATTTACGTAGGCAACTGCATTAAGCAAAGCAAAAGAATAGACGTTAACATTCGGCCTTATCAGAAAGCTAAACTGTTACAACAGTTAATCATCTTTGTCAGCCTGTCCTGGTACATCCTTGCATTCCTTAGCTATCTTCAACTTAAACCCACTTATGTGCAGGCTGGTACATTTTGAAGCTAAAAGCATTCCTAACCAAAACAGGTCACAGGTCATCGCTAACATACACTGTTTAAACTGCCATTATTTTACTGTCATTCTCAACCCCTTGGGTGCAGCTGCCATGCCAGGGTTGGTCGTTGGCATGGTGGAGCCGGCTCTGCTGACGGTCTGCTACTCTGCTTGCTTGCAGATGGTGCAGTCGCTGGGCTTTGCCATCTACCGGGCGCTGGATTGGGGCCTGGACGAGAACGAGGAGCGGGAGCTCAGCCCCCAGCTGGAGCACCTCATTGACCTGATGGCCAACAGCGACTCTGAGGAGAGCAGCGGCAGCACGGCCGACGAGGGCTACGGCGGGCAGGAGGAGGAGGAGGAGGGAGCCCTGCGGGCCGTGCGCACCTTCAGCCAGGCCATGAGGCTCTGCGCCGCGCGCCTCAGCCAGCCCCAGGAAGCCCAGGCCCACTACCAGGCGGTCTGCAGGGCCCTCTTCCTGGAGACGGTGGAGCTGAAGGCTTTTCTGGCCAAGATCCAGGATGCCAAAGAGGTAAGCAGAGGGGGGCACGCGCTGGCACTGGTGGGGTTGCTCCTGCTGCAGCCTCTCTCGGGGCTGCCTGACCCCAAGGAGGAGGAGCAGCAGCTTTGGCTGGTTTCTCCGTAGCAGAAGTTTAAGTGCTTGACTGAACGCTGCCTCTCAGTCCTGCTCCTGAGCAGGGATTCAGAAGCTGCTTGCAAAAGAGCAGCATGGAATAAAACAGTTGCCACCTGCCTCATCTGCTGGTGGGCCACCTGGAGAAGGGCCTTTCGAGGCCCCTGCCCCGAGGACCTTACAGTCTGAAGCTGGGCTCGAGGGGCACAGCGGATGGAGGGTAGAACATGGGCAGAGGCCATTCTGCATGTTTGGGGAAGAGCTTTTGGCCGTGGAGGCACCAGCACCAAGCAAGCAGCCTCTGTCTTGCGCTGGGAACAGCGGCCATAAATTGGCCCACAGAGCAGCTGCTGAAGAGGTGGTTTTCTGCCTCATTGAGCTTCTTGGACAGCCGCTGCTGCCAGTCTGTCGATGGGCCCAACGCCTGCCCCCAGCCAGCCAGCCCTGGGATTGTTCATGTTCCTGCCGTTCTGATGGGGGCTGCAGAAAGGGCTGCAGTAGTGTTTGAGAGGGAGGCTGATCCTGCAAATAAGGAAGGGAAAGTGTCTGTGTGGGGGCGGGGGAAGAAAGAGTGGACCGGGAGCCACATCCTGATGAGCCGCCACCTGCCCTTTGTTCTCCAAACAGTTGCTGGCTCCTCATGTGCAGCTCAGCACTGCAAGACTGGCTCCCCGCCCTGCTGTGTCAATACAGCTCCCTGCATGGGCAGCAGCCCTCCCCCTCCCCTCCAAGCACAGCCTTGCTGGGATGCCGCAGAGCCAAGTGGCAGCCCGGCCAGCCCTTCACCTTGGCCTGTGTCCTGCAGCCTGAGCATGGCAAGGAGACGAGGCTCTAGCATGCCAAGAACGGCAACTGAGCTTTGGCTGGGCCAACAGGCTCTCATTCCAGTCTCCAGCAGGCAGTCAACGTCCTTTGTCCCACACCAAGAGTCTGCAGAGACGTGGCTGCTCTTAGGGGGAGGGGCTGCCACCTGCCTCTCCTGGCACTGGAACACAGGATGCCCTTGCGGTTTGGCACGTGCCGCTTGGGAAGAGTCTAAGTTGGCTAATTAGCGTGATGCTAATTGGGAATTCTCCAAACACAAGTTACTTCAGGGGATAGCATGGTTTTTTACTCTGGGAAAAGATTCTGGGATTTCTTCCTCCTCTGACTTGACTTCTCTGGGGGGGGATGAGGTATTCAGTAGACCCAGGATACCCCTTGAGAAGGAAAGGATCCTGGCTGGCTTCTGGACCATCATAGTTATTCCTCTCCTCCTTATGTCTGGGTGGGGAATAATTGCAGCCCTTTCAAGCAGAATGGGGGTCATAGAAGGTTTCCAAGGGCTTGGCGAGAGAACGGCTGTACCTTTCCCCTGCTCCTTTATGTTGCACAGAGCAATTTGTGCAACAGAACACACACACACACACACACACACACACACACACACACACACACACACCCCTAGCTGGCAGCACTCCAGAGGTGCTGCTGGGTTGCACACACCTGGCCAAGCAGGTGGAAATAGGCTAATCTGGTCTCTCGCCCTGTGTTGAAGATGCTGACGAAGCTGAAGGACGAAGACGAGGAGCTCCGGGACCGGTCGGCTGCAGACCTGGACAACCTGAGGAACACGGACTGGGTAGGCAGCAGTCCTGGGTGGCAGTGGGGAGATGTTGCCTTGGGGGACTGGCCGGTGGCTGCAGGCTGGCCCCAGAAGGCTCCCGCCAATCATGGCTACAGGACCGACCAGCCCGTGGAGAGCAGCACTGAGATAAAGCTTGGAGGCCTCCTGAGGGAGGTTCTGCCTCTGAGATCAAGGCTAAAAAGCAGTCCTTGACTTGGAAAGCCTGAGCGGAGAGGCCCAGAGTGCCCGGCTGTCGAGCGTCGGTGGTGGGCCCCCAGCAGCCAGCCCAGCCGCACAGTCCTCATGGCAGGTACTCACTTTTGATGGGCACGTGTCGGGACCCGCCCACCGGAAGTGACGTCATAAGCCGGAAGTGAGGTCGTGGCAGGAAGGGACATGAAACAAGCCCTTTTTGAGGCCTCAGACAATTTTAAACTGACCCAACAGTTGCAACAGTATTCCACAGCACCCCCAGAACACGTTAAGGAGGCCTGGCATCATGTTAAAACCCCAGAGCAGCTCATTTTTCAGTGGCAAGGCAAGGCTCCGGTCGCTGCCTGCCTGCCTGCCTGGCTCTGAGAACGTGCAGGCAACTCAAACGTGCAGGAAATTCAAACGTTGCAGGGGGCGGAGTCAACGAGTGGGCGGGCGAGTGGGCGGGGCCAACCGTAATCCTAGAAACCGGTACTCGCGTACCCCCGCGTACCCCCTGCATGACATCCCTGGCTCCGGGTGCTGCAGGCGCGGCTGTGGGTCCAGCTCATGCGGGAGCTCCGACACGGGGTCAAGCTCAAGAAGGTTGAGGAGAAGCAGTTCAACCCCCTGCCTACGGAGTACCAGCTGACGCCTTTTGAGATGCTGATGCAGGACATCCGGGCGCGAAACTACAAGCTCCGCAAGGTGATGGTGAGTGAGATGCGGGGGGGGGGGAAGGTTGCAGCGATGGGGCCCATCTCTGTCCTGCTGGTCTGTTTCTCTGAGCTTCCCCCACCCCCCAAAAAATGCCTCTCTTCTTGGGTCCGCTGCAGGTGGATGGTGACATTCCTCCCCGGGTGAAGAAGGATGCTCACGAGCTCATCCTCGACTTCATCAGGTCGCGGCCACCCTTGAGACAGGTAAGCCTCGAGTCCGTGGATCTCCGGTTCCCGCTGCTCCTCCAAGCCCAGCCAGACTCCTTGGGGCGGTGGTCAGAGCTCTGTGGCTGGCCTGTTGAAGGCCTGGCCTTCCAACCCCATTGCAGGCTTCGGAGCGGAAGCTGCGCCCCATTCCTCAGAAGCAGAGGACCCTCCACGAGAAGATCCTGGAGGAGATCAAGCAGGAGAGGAAGCTCCGGCCCGTGGAGCCCCGACTCCCGAACCAGAAAGGTAACTGCGAGGAGGGGCAGGGGGAGGCCCTGCGAGCTGCATGAGCAGGGATGGAGGGGAGGGCTGTTGGTCTGTGATGTTGATGTTGGCAAGAGGGGGGAGAGGTTGGGGCGGAAGGGTTTCCGGAGGAGGCCAAAACCACAATGCCACCCTCCAGACAGTCCAAAAACACAGCAGGTGAGGCCATCCCTGTCCCAAAGCAAGTGAGGTGGCCACTAGTGTCAAACTGGGCTTGTGGCTCACTCTGTGCAATTGCACCCCCTTAGCTACACCACCGGGTAGCCCTCCCTGTGCCCAGCTGGAGCGGCTGTGGATGCCCGCTGGGCTCTCTGCAGACGTTCTGCTCCCCAGCGCCCCTGTCCTGTCCTTCTTCCCCCTCCAAGGGTTTGGCTCCCTGCCTTGCATCGTGAATGCCTGCTCCAGTGACGTCAAGTCAACCTCCTGCATCGACCTCTCGAACTCCGGTGCCCTCCCCCAGCAGCGCCCAAGGCCGAGGGTCTTGCTGAAGGCTCCCACGCTGGCGGAGATGGAGGAGATGAACATCTCGGAGGTGAGAGCCTGGCTGTGCCTTTCTGCCTCCTGGCTGGAACTGGGTCTAGGCTGTGGCAGGATTCCCCGCGGTCCTATTCCTGTGCGGAGCAGCCTCTTTCCTGCTGGAGCCCAGGTGCCGTGGAACGTTCTCCTGCCCAAAGTGGCTGCTGCCGTCTCAGTCCCAGGCCCCCGCTTGCCTCAGATGCGAGCAGGAGCATCTGGCGGGTGGAGATCTCTAGTGGGAGCGGCGATGCCATTTCTGTGCCTTGGACTTGGCTTCGGGAGGGGGCCCAGTGCCCAGGAATGCTGCCCTCGAGTGTGCCCTCTTGCACTGACGTGCTGCGCATGCTTTTATCCATGCTCTGTTTGCAGGAGGAAGATTCTCCCAGCACGGAGGCGGTGCCAGAACCGGACACGCTGATGCCCCTGAAACGAGACTGGTCCTTCTCGGAGCAAGACCTGGCCCAGTTTCAGAGCGAGAGCAGCAGCGGCCAGCCTGGCTTGGCGTTCTTGGGGCACAGCATGTCTGAACCGAGACCCCGCTCAGGTACCCGGAGCCCTGCATGGACCAGCATGGAAGACACGGGCAAGTGCGCCTCCCCCCATCCTCACTCTCTTCCTGAGCGCTGCGTGAATCGGGGCCGTGAATCGGGAACGTGGGGTCCATTGCCGGCTGCTTCTCCCAGCATGCCCCTGGGGCACTTGGGGTTCTCACCTGCGACGCTTGCAAGGGGCACCTTCCGTGTGGGGCTTTGGCAGCAAGAAGAGCCTTGATGATGCCACAAGGCATGTTGTGGGTTTGTGAAGGAGATGGAGGAGGACAGGTTTGGGTGTGGAGTGCAGAGGACCCCCGGAAGAAGGTTTGGCCAGCCTGGTCTTTGCAAATGCTGCCCCTCCCTTGCTCAGTGCCAGGGGAGAACTGCTGGAGAACTGCTGCCTCTTCTCAGCATGTCGGGTCGAAGCAAAGACGGGCT
Source organism: Lerista edwardsae (assembly GCA_029204185.1). NCBI lineage: Eukaryota > Metazoa > Chordata > Lepidosauria > Squamata > Scincidae > Lerista > Lerista edwardsae. The sequence goes on from JAJKFI010000088.1 coordinate 3,503,497, forward strand.
GCGGAAGACCAGCTGCCACTGAGGCAGCCGTGCAAGCAGCACACTGGAGTGGGGAGTATTGATTTTCCTCCCTCTGGCTCCCTGCCTGGATGCCGACCAGAGCCAGACCTGCTTCGCCTCCGCAGTGTGACGCGCTCGTGCTGAACTGCGCCCCTGCTGGCCCCGGAGGGAGCTGCAGCCGCCTCCTGCTCCGAGCGCTGACCCTGCCCCTCTCCGTGGCCTGTTCCAGGTTCGGTTCCAGCAAGTTACCACCAGGTCCCCTACGGTGCCAGTCCTTTCCCCGCCAACCAGAGTGCCCTGGGCTCTGTGGACGAGAAGGCGGAGGCTGGCTCCAGCCCCACCTCGGACGTCAACCCGAAGCACTTGTGGCTGGTAAGTCCCTGGCGTGAATAGCAGTGGAGTGCGTGTGTGCATGGGCGTGCATGCACACACACACACACACACACACACACACACGTAAACCTAGCCTGCAGTGTGGGGGCTGCACTTGTCTGAATCTGCATACCCCCCCCAGCTGAGAGCGACCTTGCAGAGGGAGACTGAGGTGCCAGGAAAGGACTTGGTGGGCCTCAGTCTCCCTTCCAGGCTGGCTCAGCTGCAGTGTTCCTTGAGCGTGTGCAAAGAGCAGTCCTGGGTTCTTCAGTCTTGGGCACAGGCACCATCTCGGTGGTTGAGGTAGGATCTGACTCCTTCGGGTCCTCCTCCCCTCCCCTCCCCTCCCCAGTGTGCAACAGAGTCCACCTCAGCTGCCCCCAGGAAAGCCCCCCCGTCGTTCAGAGCCCTGGAACCGGCGCTGGGGCCGCAGTGTTGTGTGCCCTGCTGTGGCATGTGCCTGCCTGCCTCTTGCGGACGAGTCCCTCCAGTGTCCCCTGAAGTTCTGTGGCCTTGGAGGGAAGCTCTGACCTTGTCCCCCCTCTCCGCTCCCCAGCAGGAATTCAGCCACCCCGTTGAGAGCCTGGCCCTCACCGTGGAGGAGATGATCAACGTGCGCCGGGTGCTGGTGAAGGCCGAGATGGAGAAGTTCCTGCAGAGCAAGGAGCTGTACAGCAGCCTGAGGAAGGGGAAGGTGAGGGCTCCGGGGTGGTGCCGGGCCTGCCTCTGGGGGCCCTGCCAGAAGCCTGCCTGTTTGCCCCCAGGCGTGGCCCGTGGGGCTCAGTGGCTCTCCTCTCCCCTCCTCGCAGATCTGCTGCTGCTGCAAGACCAAGTTTGCGCTGTTCTCCTGGCCCCCGACCTGCCTCTTCTGCAAGAGGTGAGCAGCCTCTGGGGTCCTGGGCGCCAGCTGGGAGCGGCAGGAGCCGGCCTGAGGGTGGCGCTGTGGAGGGCTTGTGCGGCAGGCTGCTCTGCACACAGAATCGCCCCCCCCCATTCCCACGTATTTCTGTGGCTGTGGAGAGAATCCCGGCCGACTGCAGTGGCTGTTCCAGTGCAGCCCCTGTGGAGGGTGTGCTGAGTCTCCGTGCGCTTTTGTTTTTGCTTCCAGGGCTGTCTGCAGTTCCTGCAGTCTGAAGGTGAGAGACTTCCCCGCCCATCCGGAATATGCCCAGGTTCAAAGGCCCCCCACGAATGGCCCTGCAGCCCCCCCAGCCCCCCAGCACTCTCTTCCTGCCAGTCACATGTAGGCAGCCATGGGTCTGCCGTGGGACCTCTCTGCTGCCGGAGGACGCGGCTCCGTGAGAGTGTTGTGGTCCAGGTGTTGGACGTAGACTTTGAAGATGGTGGTGCAAAGCCCCGCTCGACCACGAAGCTTCCTTGCTGGGTGACCTGGGGCCAGTCCCCCTCGCTCAGCCTGTCCCACCTCACAAGGTTGTTGTGAGGATGGGAGGAGCCATGCACATGGCCCTGAATTTCTTGGAGAAAGGGCAGTGTAAAAGCATGTGGGAAACAAATACTGAGCCTGGAGTGCCTGCACTGGCTGTTGGCCTCTCAGGGGTTCCAGGCAGGGGTCTCTCCCTGCCCTACCTGGAGATGCTTCATGCCAAACAAGTGCTCCACCCCTGAGCAGCGGCCCGTCCCACAGCTCCAGTGACTGGCCAGACTGGGGGCCATGCCCTGGCCAAGAGACACAGGGTGCCACCCACCCACCGCCCTTCCCTTCAAGGCTGAGATCTCTCTTCTTGCTCATCTGCTAGATTAAGATGCCTTCCAAGAAGCTGGCCCATATCCCGGTCTACGCCCTGGGCTTTGAGACACTGCCAGGCTCGCTGGGGGCCAAGGCACCCCCTTTCCGGCGGAGGGAGGCTTTCCAGTAAGTAGGGTCCCCTGCCTCTCCCTGCATGGGCCCATGCGCTGTGGCTGCTGGGTGGGGGTTCTGGGGGGGGCAAATGCAAGGGTGTGCCCTCTGCCCTTTGCACCCCGCGGCATCCGGTTGGCTCCTCCGGGCAGCAGGGTGCTGGGCAAGGCTGTGTTTTGGCCTTATCCAGATGGGCGCCGCTTACGCCCTCCCTGCTCTCGCGCTCCAGCTCCCTGCAGGGCAGGCGCTGGCGCAGCGTGGAGGAGGAGTTCCCGTACATCTACGCGCACGGCTCTCTGCTCAAGGACGTCTGCAGCGATTGCTCCGGCTTTGTCACGGACGTGGTCAGCTCCAGCCGCAAGAGCATGGACATCCTGAACACAACGCCCTGCAGGAGCCGCAAGACTCAGTCCCTGTACATCCCGTGACAGCTCGTGGGAGGCGAGGTCCCCTGCGCTTGCCCGTCGGTCGAGGGGCCCCTGCATTTTGGGCACCCCGAGGAGGACAAACTCTCTGGCCGGGGACTCGCCATCGGACTCCGGGCTCTCCGGGATCACGCCTGGCTTCCGCACACCCCTTGCCTGCATGTGTACATATATACATACCTATAGACACTCTATATTTATATATCCCATGGATCAGCCGACGTGTTCTTGGCGCTGAGCTTTTGGCTTGAGAACCCCCTGCCTGGCAAGCAAGGACTCTGCTGGAGCAAACTCCTTGGCAGTCGCCTCCCCCCCCCCACCCCGTAAGCAAGCAGGCGGGGTGGATAAGGGCAACAATTAGCTTCCCTTGCTGTGCCAAGACCCTGCAACCCCCAGCCCACTCCGGACAGCTTCCTTGTCCCACTGGGGGCTCTGCTCTTCCAGCTGTGCTGCCAAGGGGCTGCCTGCCTGCCTGCCTAAGGGTGCCTTGCTTGCTGAGAGGCTGGCAGGCACTGTGGACCCACGAGGCGGCTCTTGCCTACCGCTTCCCCCTCTCCTTGGAGCACCACCCCATCCTCCTCCTCCTCCTCGGTTCCTCTTTCCTCCTGAAGTGTCCTGACAATCTCCCAGCTCCAGGCAGAGGGAAGGGCTTTGCTTTTTAAGAATCTGTTCCAGCAATTGCTGGCTGTTGAGTTGTTTTTTCCCCCCTTGTTTTGTTCAGTGACCTTAGAAGAAGGGTTTTCCTTTCCCTATCAATTAAGGACCATGGTTTGTTTGTACAGCAACTAATAAAATATCTAATTTTCTAAGCATTTAGTGGAAAACAGCAGTTGTAGTATGGTGGGTCCTTCAGGGTAGGCTGTGATTGCGGGTGGTCAGTAGGGATCTGGGCTCTGCTTGGCAGCCAGAAAGGTCCCTGGCCTGGTGCCTACCGAATGTCCACCCTGCCCAGCAGTATTCACTCACTGCCAGGGCTCCAGTTCTTCAGCCAGTGACAACGTTTCCTCTCTTATGCCCCCGTCTATCTGTGCTAACTCTCCCAGCACTCCACGTTGGTGGATGTCCCCTGGTTCTGTCTGGTGTTACCAGGCAGTGACCTTTTTGCCAGTGGAAGTGGAGGCTTGGGTGGGTGGGTGGGTGGGTGGGTGGGTGGGGGGTCCTTGATGCCTTCACTGCCTTTGATGGAGATGAAGCCTGAACGTGAGCTCCAGTCTGTACTGGAGAGGACTAGACTTGGTCCAGGCTCCTGCTAGTCTGCCTGGTGCACCTTGCTAGTCCGCAGGAGAGTGGGTGGGCTGCCTGGGCACCCTCTCCCTCTTGTCTGCTGTGGAGCTGTCTGGCCTGCGTGGCTGGGCCGTGCCCGTCTTCCCTTGGCAGTTACTTTCAGAACGCTGCTGGTGTCCCAGAAGTGGAGAACGTACATCCAGCGTCAAAAGTGGAAGAGGCCAAAATACCAAGTGAGCACACGGAGACATTCCAGGGGCAGGGGAGAAATGGAGCATCCGGCCTTTGGTGGGAGAACAGGGTCCTGTTGCCCGGCAAGGCCCAGGTATCATTTTGGACAGGGGAGCAGAGCCACGCGCCCCCGAACCCATCTCCTCTCCTCCTGCTTCCTCCTCTAAGCTGCTTCTGTGCCACTGCAGTGTTGTCTCTCTGAGAAAATAGGCAAGTGAGAGCATGATGAGAGACTCTGCCCCTGGTGGGGGTGCTGAGAGCCTGGCCTCGTCTGTTCTTTCTTGCCACCTGCCCCACAGTCCTAGCCAGCCCCTGGGCTTGTTCTGTCTGCGCAGTGCTAGCAGGGACCACACTGAGTTGACCTGCCAGGTCTGGACCCAGCCTCAAGATTGGCCCCTTTTCTTTCCATACCACCAGTGTTGTGTAGAATGCCGTGGAAGGATTGCCCTTTTGTGTGTCCTCGCTCAGGGCCCAATCCTAACCAACTTTCCAGTGCCGGTGCAGCTGCAATGTGGCCAGGAGGAAAGAGAACAAGTGTTCTCTTTGAACGAAAATGATTACGGGGCTGGGGCACCTCCCTTAGGAGGAAAGGCTGCAGCGTTTGGGGCTCTTCAGCCTAGAAAAAAGGGGGGGACAGCCTGAGGGGGGACATGATTGAGACATACAAAATTATGCATGGGAGGGATAGAGTCCATAGAGGGATGTTCTTTTCCCTCTCTCAAAACACCAGCACCAGGGGGCATCCGCTAAAACTGAGGGTTGGGAGAGTTAAAACAGATAAAAGGAAGTATTTTTTTACCCAGCGGGTAGTTAATCTGTGGAACTCCTTGCCACAGGAGGTGGTGATGGCATCTGATCTGGATGCCTTTAAGAGGGGATTGGACGGATTTCTGGAGGAAAGGTCCATTGTGGGCTATAGGCAATGATGGATTGTGCAACCTCCTTACAAAGGTGGAGGGCTACTTCAGAGTACCGGGTGCAAGGGAGTGGCAACAAGATCCAAGCATCTTGTTGTCTCATGCCTCTCTGGGGCACCTGGTGGGCCGCTGTGAGATACAGGAAGCTGGACTAGATGGGCCTTTGGCCTGATCCAGCAGGGCTCTTATGTTCCCTTACCTGGAGGAGGCATCCAGGAGTATCCTGCCACTTCAGGATGCAGCACATGCCCTGTTGATACGGCTGCACCTACTTGACTACTATATGCAGATTCAATAGGAAACAAATACCTGCACATTTGCACATAACCAGCAGGGGTACAGTTCTGTGAAAGAACACCTGGATTTACAGGCAGGTGCCAGGTTCAATTTCTAGGAGCAATTTCAGGTAGGGCCAGGAAACATCCCCTTTTTGTTTGACCCTTAGAGAGCCACTGGCCATAGGCAATACAAGATGGGCCAGGTGTCTGAATTGACATAAGACAGCTTCCTCTGCCACAGAGGCGAGTGGCAGTGGCAGAGCAGGGTTTGAAATGCAAGAGGGAGCTGTAAGACAGTAGGATGAAAGAGGAAAACTGTGGCAGTGATTGGGGGGGGGGCGTTATAGGGCTTAGAAGAGGAAAGCCAGGCGTATGAAGTTGGTGCTAAGCTGGCATTTCCTTTGGAAAGATGGGAAGGCAACCCAGAGACTGCAGGTGTCCTGTTGCTTCTTGTGCCAATATCTGCTTGCTTGCAGTTTGCCTCTGCTGTGTGCTGCCTCCAGACTACAAATTGCTGGCCTGCTCACAACATTGCCAATAATTCATCACTCTTACGTCAAAAGAGGGGAGGGGGAATTCCCCTTTTCTCTTGTATGCCCCTCTGCACTCACACTGAATCCAGCCAATGTTTTATACCCAGCCTGTACTGTAAAGAATTGTAAATAAAATTTAAAGTGATGATCACAGACTGGGAGTGACGATGGCCTCATTTGTGCTTTCCTTTCCCTTGCAAGTGTGTGTTTTACCACAAAAGAACAGACAGGTGCAAGTTGCCTTTGGGGTAAGGTATAAAACTAGGCTGCAGACTGCTGGTGGGGATAAAAAAATTTCCATACAATCCTACCTGTCCGGGGGGGTGGTGGTGGTGGTGGTGGTGGCGGCGGCGGCGGCGGCTTCTGACTGTGCTGCCACCAGGTGAGGTGAGGGTGGCGGAGGCTAGGTAAACAGCCTTCTCGGTGGTGGCCCCTTCCCTATGGAACTCCCTGCCCCTTGAACTAAGAACGGCCTCTCGGGAGACCTTTTGGCAGCGCTTAAGACCCTCCTTTTGCGAAAGGCATTGAGTGAATGGTTGGCTCTCATGACATGGTTTTTAGGGCACATTCCCGTGCATGTCTACTCAGACGTAAGCCCCTTTGTGTTCCATGGGGCTTACTCCCAGGAAAGTGGGTACAGGATAGGGAGCCTCGCAGCGGAGAGCCGCCTTCAGCCGCGCCCATGGAGGTATTACTAATAACCACAGGAGAGGCGGAAGCATCCTGCGCTCTGCCGGCGACTTTCCGGAGGTTCCGGAGCCGCGACTTATCTCGCGCACGCCCACCTCCGCCGGCGACGCCACGTAAGGAACGCGAGAGAACCGGGCATGCGCGGGGCGGCGGCGTTGTCCGCAAAGAGCATGCGCGGAGCAGAAGAGGCCCATGCAGGCGGCAGCGGTCAAGAAGGTTAGATAACAGGAGTCGACATGACGTCATTTTCTTGAAGCTTCCGAGTCAACTAATAGTAAAAGTTAATTTCAACCTCTTCAATCATGCCTGCGTGTTCTGCATACGGGTGTGCGAATCGCTGAACGAAAAATGGGATTTAATTTCCACGGAAAGATTCATGTATTCACATTACATCGGTTCAATAAAACTACAATTCACTGAAACAGTGAGTGCATTTTTTTTTGAAGCTGTGTACTTTCTTGTTGTTCCTAGCAGTCTTATTCACCATTTTCTGACACCCACTGTTAATGGTCTAGAAGGAAAAATACATATATATATTTTCCCCCTCCTTTTTTCCCCCTTCCCGTTGACACTTTTTTCCCCCGCCTTCCATTTTCTACTGTAATATTCTCGAAATTCTGAACATTAACAGAATTTTTTTTGGGGGGGGGGTGAGTGTAGAAGTTTTCAAAAATACTCTTAATAGTCTAGAAGTAAAAACGAATTCCTCTCATATTGACAACTACTTGTGTCATGAAGAGATTTTAATGTAATTTTCCTACTGTAATACTTATGAAATTCTGAACATTAACAGACTTTTTTTTAATGGGGCATGGCCTTTTTATTTTTGCTTGTGTAGATTTCAATAAAGTCTGTCAAAATAGTGCAATCTGAGTTAAAATAGACAGCATTTCGTCCGGTATGTTCAGTAATATAATTATGAGGAATTTAACCTTGTAATTGCATATTAACTCATAATAAGGTTACCAATAATGTTTCTACACGATCACACGTTTTTATTTTGGTAAGTTTTTATTTCAGGAGTAAACTATTCAGTCCTAAACAGTACCAGAAATGCAATCTGAAATGCTTGGAATAAGGATTGTTTTGAGTCAACCAACATGGCTGCTAAGCCCGCCCTCTGGCTTCATTTGGCTCGTATTAATTCTACAGGGATGTCCTCTCCCGTCATTTAATCTGCTTGGCAGAGGCGGAGGGTCCTCCAGACTTCCGGTCCGTCGCTGTTTCCGGCTCGGGCTGCTACAGCTCCATTGATTATCATGTCGCGACGGGCCTTGCGGCGGCTGAGGGGGGAGTCGCGCGGGCAGGCGCTGCCGGGGGAGGACTCGCCGCTGCCGTCTCGTGAAGAGGAAGCGGGCGAGGAGGACGAGGAGGACGACGACGGAGGAGCAGGAGCAGCAGCAGCCGCCGAGCCGCCGCCGGCGGGAGGGCACAGGAGGCGGAGGCGGCCCCGGCAGGAGCCCGCGGGGAGGGTCGCCAACCTCTTTGAGCTGGTGAGGGGCTCCCGGGGGGGCGGAGCTGTGTGTGAGCATCTTGGCCTCCAGGCGAGAGCAGCCTGCTCGCGAGAAGGGCCTCTGCTGGGTCGGTGGCTCTCCCGGCCCCGCTTTCCCCAGCGGCCAAGCAGCTGCCCCACTGAGGAGCCCAAGAGGAAGGGGCCGCATTCTCCCACCCCCAAGTGCTCTTATCCAGAGAGCGGCTCCCTCTGGGGAGAAGCGCTTTGTTTCAGTCATATTGGACAGGCAGTGCAGGCGACGAAGAGGCAGCCTCTTTGCGAAGTTGGGCCAGTTGGGTGACACCCTTTCAAATCTGCATAGATACCCAATGAAGAACCAGAGGATGACCCAGCTCCTCAAGAGGAGGAAGGTTATTCCAGGCTGCAAGAGGAGGGCCATGCTGGGAATGAAGAAGGTGAACCTGGAGCTGTGGAGCTTGACAGGCAGAAAGATGGAGAGGAGACAGAGGAGCTAGACCAGGTGGCAAGTATTCTGCTGGCAGCTGGGATATGAGTATGCACTGGCGTGTGTTGGGCTGGTGATTGGCCCTGCCAAAGGCAGGGGAGCTCTTGGAACACGTGGCTTTGCTTCCTGGGCAGGGAGCCAAGCAGGCCAACCTGTTGGCACAGCTGATCTTCTGGGGTCACATGTGCTGTGTGGTTGGACCCAACTCCCAGAATAAGCACTGTGCAAATAGGCCTTGGTATTAGGACATATGGGTCAAAGGGTGCTTTCATGTTGATCTGAAACATTATCCGTGTCTTCTGTAATTCTCAAGACTGATAATCTGATTTTTTTTTAAATTTTGAGGACTAACATTTAAGAGTAGAGTACAAATCAGGCCACAAGCCTTGCTTTTGGTTACAGGTGAACCAGATGCAGACTACATAAAAATATTTTAGCAAATCGACTGGTTACGTAGAAGCTTGAAAGTTTCAGTTTTTGAGATTTTCTTTTTACAGATGCTCGGAGCAATTGGAATAAAATGAGATCAATCTTGGTGTTTGTCACCTGGGTGTCATAAAAATGAAAGAGATGTTTGGTGAAAATTTAGTTCCTATATAGTACTATCTAGAAGTAGAGGTTTGTATTCAAATGCTAAAACTTCAGGAGATAAGAAGGCATAGAAGGTGTTGCCATTTGCGATGAATATTGAATGCTTTTCAAGATTGTCTCACTTGAAATAAAGGGATCTGAGCTGTTTCTAACTGCAAATTTAATCAAACTCAGAATGTTGTAAATGTCTCTGAAGCCATATTTTTACTTTCCTATGGATTAGTTCCTTCATTCACACCTGTATGCTGCAGTACATATGTCTTACCAGTGCCTTTCATGTTTTTTTCCCCAAAGCCTATTTCAAATTCTAAACCACGGAAGAAAAAGAAGAAGAGAAAGAGCAAGAAGAGTGCAGTAGACGAGGCTACAGTAAGTTGGTGTTGGTGTTAGCTTCAGATTTTTTTTGTGCTAATCCTCGAATAAGACAAGCCAAAGTAACTTCAGTCATCCTTGCTGATGCTTGTAGAAAAGGACAGAGCTAGAGAAACTGTGATCACTCTGCTGCTTGACTATAAAATATTTGGCCTTATGCTGATTTGCTCTTTAAAATGTGATGCTGCTTCCAAAAAACACACTCCTTCTGTAGACAATGCTAGTCCACCAGGAGGAGCATGTGGTGAGAGAAACGGAGAGGGAGATGTGTAGGACTAAAGCAGCAGGCAGTGGCCAGATCTGATCTGTGAGGTCTTGAGTGTGTGTTGGCCAGCATTTCTCTAAAATGGATTTTAATCTGAGAGGGGTGTAGTTACCTTTGCTATTTCCTGTGTGCCGCCACAGTGCCCAAGAGATGGAGGCGACACCGAGGACATCGAGAGCATCTTAGTAAGGATTGAAAACTCTAATGAACCATCATGCCCAAGCCAGAGCAGAGCAGTCTCTGATAGTCGGCCTCTTCTCTACATAGAGCATAGGTAAGAGGCTGAGGCTTCTCTGCAGTCCTTGCTTGAAACAACTCAGAGTCTGTGGGAAAGCAAAACACACTGTTTTTTTTTAAAATAGAAGCAAATATTTCTAAACTTACAAAATCTATTCAGGCTGCTTGCTTTTCCTTGAACTACCCATAAACCCTGCTTTTGCAACACTGGAATGTATGCCTGAAGCCACCTGTTGATTTGAGGCCTTCACTGACCTACCCAGATACCTCAAATTCGCTGCAAACCACAATTTGTAATCCTGGTTGTGCAAACATAAAGTCAAGCCATAGCTCAGTTTTACAAATCATGCTGCCTAGTGGCTTAATGCAGATATTCTGAAAAAGCAAAATTTAGGCCTTGAGTTTTCCTGCCAGCCATATTTAAGATCACTTGTAAGATCAGAGGATGTGGGTTGGCACTGCTGATTTATTGCACTGTGTGCACGAGAGGGGGCAGCACCAGCTCTCTTTGGAAGTGAGGCTCTGTGGTTACAATGAAAGACTGCACACGCATCATCATCATCATCATCATTATTATTATTATATACTACTGTTCGACCAAGGTCGTTCCCAAAGTTGGTTACGTAGCATATACAAACGTGCCCTGCAGTGGTTTTTTTTAACTATAGAACTTACTGGTTCTTAATGCATAAGGTAATACTGTCAATAGAACTCGGTGAATAGCTTTTTCAGTGGCTCAGCCAGTTCAGTGCTTAAGGTGTAAGAGCACCAGTAGTCTTCAGTAGTTTATAGTTGGCTGCTGCTTTTATTGAGCTCTGTATTTTAGATTGTAGTGGTTATGACTTTTGTGTTTGGGCTTTTTCTGGTTTTTAGTCACCTTGGGTCTCTTTTGTAAGAGAGAAAGGCAGGATATAAATATCTTAAGTATTTCAAATATTCCAGGAATTTGAATCCCGAAACTGAGCTGAAGAGGTATTTTGGGGCCCGGGCAGTCCTCGGCGACCAGAGGTGAGACCAAGCATGCGTGTGGGGGACAAGAGGCGTCCTGCAGGCCTGTCTTAAAAAGCAGGTGTCGCAATTGCATGTTGATCCTCTCCTCCACCGTCAGCACTCCCTGTTTGAAAATGGGACATGGAGTGATAGATGCTTCCTCTGGGATGAGGAATTATTATTATTATTATTATTATTATTATTATTATTATTATTATTATTTATTGTCATTGTGTTACACAACGAAATTCACTGACACCCGGAGACCAAACCAATACACACACTAAGTTCCCGACACTCCCCCCAACCCCCCATACCATCCACCCCCGAAAATTCCTCTTCTAAACACAAACATCCACATAATAGACAATTGTACAGTCCGACTGCCCCTATCTACTGATACTTAAGTTCATTGTTCAATGCTGTCATGGCTCTAGGGTAAAAGCTGTTTATAAAACGTGTCGTCCGAGTCTTGATGTTCCTATATGTTGTGGAGCATTTAGAAGTCATGGAGTGCCAGAGACAAGGGAATAAGGACCTGCTCAGTACCAGAGCCTCAGTGTCTTCCCAGATGTTGGGCACGTTTTCTAGCTCTTTGTCTAAGCGAGAGCTGCCTGGAAGCCTGACCTTTCTAGATGTGGATTGGCACCTGAGGGTTGTTCAGATGTGCTTGGAACAAGGAGACAGTGGTGGCTTTGAACCCTGATACCGTGGCTGTTCCAAATGCAAGAAGCAGCTCAGAATTCCCCATGAAGCGCAGGGAGCTGAAGGCAGGGAACCAGCACAGCCCATAGGCAGTAAGCCCTTGGAAGCACCAGTCCTGGCGTCAGCAGCTACAGCGGCAGTCTTTTAAGTCCTAGCAGGGGACAAACATGGCGCGGAGCTGCTGCCCTAAAAGCTCTTCCTAGCAGGTCGCTGCTTTGCAGCCCCCCCCCCCCCAGCAATTCCTGGGATGCGTTTACAGCATCCTACATGCTACAGCTTTTCTTTGCATGAGTAGCAAGAGGGCAAGCGCGTGTTTGCCTCTGATTTGAAATGTGCTTCCTCTGTCGATTGGGGGTCATGTGGGTGTCTCCTCCCTTCTGTTGTTTCTGTGATATTTGTGCCCTGCCTGTGGATGGTGCTACTGTGTTTGCTGCACCTCGTGGCAGAATGCAGCAAAGCAGAGTGATGCAGTGGCGGAAGAGATTCACACTGTTTTCTGACTGGGGGGATCATGCCTGCCTCGTCCTCTCTGGTTCTCTGGGCAGATGCAGTCCTCCTTACGGGGAAGAGCTGCTACAATGGATTTGCTTTCTGGTTTGTGCACCCCTCTGTCCCGAGAGAACGTGTGGTGTGCATTGGCCTCAGTTTGCTCTCCAACGGCTTGCGGGGCCCCGCTCTGTTTCTCCTGCAGGCCGCGCCAGCGCCAGCGCCAGTATGTCCGCAGCACGTGGCTGACGGTGCCCAAGAACTCCTGGCCACGCCAGGGCAAGACAGGTGAGGAGCCGTTTTTGCCGCGCTGCGCCCCGCGGTGCTCCTGGCCGCTGATCGCCCTCGGTGTGGCTGTGCGCTAGTGCGTGAGGAAGTGTGATATGGCTGGTCCTGCCAGCACTGCGTGTGCTGAGCCTGCCGTGGGCAGCGCCTGGCTGCATCTCGGCTGCTGGGACCCTCTGCCCACCTTGCCCCTTATGCAGCCCAAAAGCCTCCGAGGCCGTTCCTTGCACCATCACGTGCTCGGACATGCTGTCGTTGCCGGGGGCGTCTGTTTGCTTCCCAGAGCGTTTGCTTCTCTGGCTGCTCGTGCCAGTTTGCCTCCGTACGGAGCTTGAGAGGGCCCTGGATTTGTTTTTCTGGTCTTTGCTGCAGAGGGACAGCGTACTTGGCTCGTAAGCGGAGCTTCTGCAGCTTGGTTTTTTGGACACGTTCCCTTAGCTCGTGGCTTTCTGTTTCCAAGAACTGGAAGTAAATAATGCCAGTTGGTCATCCTCACTGAAGGGCAGACTAGATGTCCTAATGTTGGATTCTGGGACAGACCCCCCCCCCCGCCTGCCCGCCCCGCAGATACCAGGGGCCCAAAGCAGATACAGAGCAAATCAAATAACTGGATGGCTCCTTGGCCCAGAAGGGCTCCCAATCCACAGAGATGCGGACGCCCCTAGCCCCCCCTCACGTGGCCCTGCCCCTTGCCTGAGCCAGCACAGCCCCCTCTCCTGCTGCCTCTGTCTTTCAGGTATCTCCATGAAGCTGCTGGAGTCCAAGCGGGGGCTGCAGCACTTTGCCTTCGAGCACCACCGGGAGTACCAGCAGGCCCAGTTCAAGTTCTGGGATGCCGTCGAGTCCCTGGATCCCAACAACCTTGTGGTGGGTTCTCAGGCAGGCAAGACCTCGGGGCAGCCCTCACCGCTTTCTGCTGCCTCACATGGTGATCGTAACAGACGGGCCGGCGAAGGCGAACCCCCACCCAGATCCCAGTCTGTGAAGATGCTGCATTGCAGTGTCTCGAGGTGGCGTGTTGTTGGGGGTGAGGACGTTCGCAGGAAGCCACTTGCCACTCAGACAGACAGACAGACCCTCTAATCACCCTGTCCAGCTTAGTGCTGTCAACAGGGACCAGCACCATCTCTCCAGGGTTTCAGACCTCCCCCCCCCCGCCCCATGGATGCTGCCAGAGATTGAACGTGGGCTCTCCTGCATGCAGAGCAGGAACGGCCAATCCCTGCAAAGGACTTCCTTGCCTGTTTTCTTTTGGAAGTGGCAGTAAATTTGAGGATTTGGGCTGTGTGTGTCTCCTGGCATAAAGTGCTTGGGTTCCATGTTTGACTTGCAGTCCAAGGACGCGTGGCAAATGTCCTGCTTTTCAAGCCAGCCAGGATTCTCAGAATGGCCAACAATGTTGCACAGCAGACACTGTAAGACAGGCAGGCCTAAAAGTCCTGTGGAAATAGCAGGGGGAGGCTAGTTCTCCGAGGAGTTCAGTCTGCACTCCCTTGCCTCTCCTTGCAGGGGGACCCGGAGCCAGGTTTCCAAGGATCCAGCATGGAGTTGCCCTGAGGAGACCGCCCTGGCCACGGGACTCCCTCTTGCCCAGCTTCTCCCAGCAGTGGGGAGACGGGCATGGGAGTCGGGCCCGGCAGCTCTTAACGAGCCAGGCTAGATCGAGCAGCTGTGCTATTTTTAGGCTTCTTCCTGCTTTGAAGAAAGAGTTTCTCAGCAGAACAGGCCCTGCATTCAGGCCTTTATGGAGCATGTCCAGGCAAGTTAAGCCGACCGATAACTTTGACGGTGCTCATAAAGCAGGCGAATGCCACAATTGTCCTTGGCCTAATATTAGGATAATTGAGACATTGAGCTTAGGAGGGCCCCCAGCCCCCCTCCCCGACAGAAGTGGGCCCAGCGCTTTGAGGTTGCTGTGTCCCAGTTGCCCAGATAGGAAGCTCTTTGTCCAGGGAAGGCTTGTGCTCTGCCCCCTCCTCTCAAGCAGGGAGTCCACAGGGGCTCCTGCCCTTGGCCTTGTCAGCAGCCAGGAGCCAGATGTTGAGCGCCATGGACTGTGGGTCAGAGCCAGGCAGGAGCCCCTTGAATCCCACCTGCTGTTGCCTCCAAGCAGCTGCCAGACATCCCTGGGGGAGGGCAAGGTGGCTCCACGAGTCCCGGAGTGGTTCTGTTATGCAGAGGAAGATGGGTGCTTGGAGAGCCTCTTGGTGACTGGATGGGCAGCAGACTTGGGGTCAGGCAAAACTTGTGGGATCTGCTGCCGTAGGACGTGGCAGCAGCCACTGGCTTGGGTGGCCTCAGCGTTTGTCCCCAGCTGTGCTATCCATTGATTGGATTTCCTGGTCAACTGATGTCCAGCTGCTGGAGCCAGTGATTCTGCCTGACCAGCCCTTTGCAGGAACGTTGCTTGAACTCTGTCGTGCTCTAGCTCAGAGAAGACGTGATCAGCCATCACTCCTACGGTGGGAGAGGAGCTCGTAATGTTCCTCCTCCTCCCAGTGTTGATGTTCAGTGCTTGGGACCGTTCGGAAAGGACCATCTTGAGCTGGGTTCACTCTTGAACCTCTCCTGGCATGTGGCTCGTGAAACGTGCCTGTCAAGTGCTAGACTTACTCCCGAAGACTTGGGATTCTTGTGTTTAACACGCTTTGTAGTGCCCCCTGCCCCTTTCCTAATTAAAGGAGCGAGTCCCCCCAGGGCAGCTCATAACTAAGGATCAGTAGCAAATTAAGCGAGGCAGAATAACGAGGCTGTGTCAGTGCTGCTTCGAAGTCCCGGCGACCCAGGGGCAAGGAGGGTGTGTCTCAGCCACCGGCCTGAGGCCCCCTTGCCATGCTGGCCCTGGGGAGGTTCCGGGTCCTTCCGGCCTGGAGGTGGAGAGAGCTGTGGTGGTGATTCCCCTGCAGCTTCCTCTGCCTTGACTCCCCAGGGCCCTTGAGAGCCGGGGGCCGTTGCTGTTGGCTCCCCACTTGCGCTGATTTTGCCTCCCCTCTGCCAACAGCTGCTGCTCCAGATGATCCCTCACCACGTGGATTCGCTGCTGCAGCTCAGTGACATCTGCCGGATGCAGGAGGACCAGGAGATGGCCGGAGACCTCATTGGTAAGGAAGCAAAGGCTGCTGAGGGGAGGGGAAGGTGGAGGGCTGGAAGGATGCGCAGGCTCTCAGTGCCCCTTCCAGAGGAGACCTTAAGCCCCGGGGAGAGGTGCGAGCAGCATCCCCAGGACTGCTGCCCGCCCCTTGTCTCTAGGAGTGGCTGGGGGCTGAGGGCAAAGAGTGGTGGAGTGGTGAAAGCCTCCTGCGCAGCATGGCCGGTTTCAGCCCGTCGGAGTGTGGCTCTGTGAGTGCCGTTCTCGGCTCTGCTGTTCGAGGGACCATTTCTTGCTGGGAGCCTGAGCTTCCTGTCCCGGGCGCATCGCAGCGTGAGAGTGGGGCTTGGCAGGGGCCGGAGCTGCTGGAGGCAGCTGCTTTGCTCCTCCTGTGTCGTTACGGTGCTTATTGGCCCGGCCAGCCCAGAGCAGGAGGCTTCCCTCATGGCCGCGGCCTTCTGGCCTTCTGGCTCGCTAAACTGTGGGCTGCCTTAGACAGGCGTTGCCTCCGGAAACGCTGATGTCATGGACGTGTGTGTATGTGTGTGTTTCATAGCTTGCTTGGGTGTGTGTGTTACGTTTTTTAAGTGTGCATCAGCTGCAGAAAACGCGGCTTGTCAGTGAAACCCAACAAGGCCATTGGGGGGGGGCGGGGGGGGGAGGTCGCAGTCGTGCCCATCCTGGTTCCTCTTCCGCAGAGCGAGCGCTCTACACCCTGGAGTGTGCCTTCCACCCAATGTTCAGTCTCACCAGCGGAGCCTGCAGGCTGGACTACCGGAGGTCGGAGAACAGGTAGGAGCCTGCGTTTGGAGCCGGACAAGGCGCTCGTACAGCGTCCTTCCACAAGCCTGGAAACGGGTCTGTCCTCGGCACTGCGGCTTCCAGAGCATCTCGTTAAGCTGTTCCGTGGCTTGCGGCTGCCTTGCTAGGCCTCGATTTGTGCCCCACTCATGTGTGTGGCTGGCCTGTTGTCGGGAGAGCCGGCCACCTGCCCCCCCACCCGCAGCCTCTAACGCAGTTGGGTGCTCACTTCTGTTAGTTAGGAAGATGCGGTTATTGTGGAAAGAGAGTTGCCGAGTTGTCCAGTGGTCTTTATGGTGAAACTCTCCTTTTGGTGTCCTGCCCAGAGCGTTCTACTTGGCCCTCTTCAAGCACATGGGGTTCCTGGAGAGGAGAGGCTGTCCACGGACTGCCCTGGAATTCTGCAAACTTATCCTGAGGTAGCTGTTGGTCTGGGGGGTGCTGCTTGGGGCAGGAGGGTGTGTGCTCCCCCCTCCCTGAGCCTCAGTGGCACAGCCAGAGTCACACACCCCCTGCAGCAGCCTTTTGCCTGCATCGCCACCGCGGACTCCGAGGCGCCCAGGAGGCCCCCGGTCGGTTCGGAGGCGAAGTCTGCGTGTGCGCCTTTGCTTTGACGTTTTGTGACCGTCTTGCTTGTGTCTCCTCCCTCCCCTGCAATCCAACCCCTGCGGATCCCAGCCTGGACCCCGAGAACGACCCGCTGTGCATGCTGCTGACAATCGACGTGCTGTCGCTGCGAGCGCGAGAATACGCCTTCCTGACGCGCCTGGCGCAGGAGTGGGAGGTGCGTTGCTGGTGGGGGGGGCCCTGGTGGGGGTTCACGGGAAGTGGGCAGTGCCTGGCAGGGGGGAGTTTGGATTTGCTGGACGTTGGGAAAGTCGGGCCGGCTCTCCTTCTGGGCAAGAGGAGCCCGGAACTCTTTGGCAAAGCCTTGCTGGGCCTCTGACCGCCGGGGATCAGGCTGGCTGTGACTCCAGGGCCTGCTCAGGCAGCCGGGCTTGTGGTCTGGGCTGCCGTGGCGGAGGGGTGGCGCTGGAAGCGCAGTGTTGCTTCATGCGCATTGGAAGGGATGGAGAAGACCAGCCTCTGAGTGAATCGCGGCAAGCCAGCATCTGCCAGCCTGCTCCAGCTGGGATCCTTCCATGCCCCCCCCCCCGTTCCCTTTGTTGCTTTGGAGGCAAGTTTGAAAAAAATGGGCTGACTGTTTGGAGGTTTGGAGGAGAACTCCGGGGTGGGGGTGGGGCTGGGGGGGCTGGTCTTCTGCTTTGCTCTTGGCTACACGGAATGCCAGGGACTTGCCTTCTCCGGCTGGAATGCCTGAGCGTGCCTGGGAGTGCTGGGAGGCTCTGATGCTGGGTGGAGCCTTCCCTGCTGCTTTGGGGGTCTTTCGTCATTCCCCTTCTTTGTTAGGGTCCTGGTGGGAGGTGCAGGCAGTTCTGTGTCAGAGAGAAGCTGAGTGCTCGAATGTCAGCTTGGCCCTGCCAAGCTCTCTGCTGGGCTCAGTGCAGCTTCTCCCCGCCCCCCTTTCCTCCGCAGAGTCATCGGAACCTGTCGCAGCTCCCGAACTTCGCCTTCTCCGTCCCTCTGGCCTATTTCTTTCTGAGCCAGCAGGAAGACCTCCCGGAAGCGGAGCTCGGCCAAGCCCACGAAAGAGCCGCCAGCCTCATCCGGCAGTCTCTGATCATGTTCCCAAGCGGTGAGTCTGGCTGGCTGGGTGGGTGGGTGCAGGGCACGGAGCAGGCGGTGCAGAGCAGCAGTTGGCCCTGCAAGCGTTTTTCCAGGGCCCCTTTTCAGGCTGTCTGCCGGGGCTGCTTCTGGCACAGGAGCTCTTGCCCTGGAACTTGGAGTCCGGAAACCAGCTGCCGCTCGTCACTGTTCCGGGTGGGGGTGGGGGTGGTGCAGCTGTGCAGAGCAGTCCTTGGGGTGTCGAGGAGCGGGGGGGGGGGAGGCCCCATCGCTCCCTGGAGGAAGGGCAGTGCGGCTCCTTGTCTTTTCCATCGGCCTTCGCTGGCCTTGTCGGTGAAGGCAGCCCTGCTCGGTCCAGCCACAGGCCCGGAAGGCAGCGATGGGGGTGGGGTGGAGCTGCCTTAGTCCCAGACTTCCGCGACTCCCTCCCGCCTCTCGGCCTGCACTTCCCTGCTGAGGGCCTGTCACCTTTTGGCTGAGAGCAGCCCGTGGGTCTGCTCCTGGGAGGAGCAATGCCAGCGCCCTCCCCGTCCCTCCCCTTTCTGCCCCGGGCTCCCAGGGACACGGTTGCCAGACTGTCGAGCCAGGATGCTCTTGCTGTGAACAGAGGGGGCGCGGTTTGAGCCGACCCGTGACGAGGACTGAGCGCCCGCTCAGTGGCTCACAGTAGAGAAAAAGGAAAAACCCAGAGGCAGGCCAGGGCCGAAAACAGCGACTGTGTGTCAGGTGGATTCATTTTGAGGCGTCTGCACACACCTTTCCCCGTTGGCCCAAAGGGGGCATGTCCAGTGAGCCGAGCCTGGCAAGGGTCGAGCAGACCAGTGGTGCGCAAAAGGCAGGCCCCGCATGGTGCGCCAGAGGCATGGCTGGGGGCAAGCGGGTGCAGAGGGAATGTCGACTAGGACAGAGTCCGTGCATCGCGCTGTTTCAAAGGTGTGTAGATCCACCGTGTAAATCAAGAGGTGCCTGCACTCCTGAGCAGTCGCCAAAGGAGAGGAACGTTCTTGGTAGCAGATCCTGCAGAGAACAGTGTGAGAAGGAGGCTGGGAGGCAGCCGGGCCCCTTCGCCTGCCCGCTTGCTGTGGCAGAGGCTTTCCGGGCTTGGGGGCTGTGAAGGGTCGTCCTCCCAACTGTGTTTCCTGCCCTTCCTCCAGTTCTGATGCCTCTGCTGGATCGCTGCAGCGTGCAGCCAGACTCCACCGTCGCTTCCCACCCGTTCTTTGGCCCAAGCGCCCAGTTGAGGTGAGTGGGGAGGGTGGGGGGTGGCGTCCTTTCTGCTCACCAGAACCTGCGAACCTTGCGAGGGTGGAGTGAGGCATTGTGGACCTCGGCCGTCTTAGCGGGACCGGCTGCATCCCAAAATGTGACTTGAATAGGTTTGGGGGAGGGAGCAGCAGGAGTTTGAGAGTCTGCTGGCAGTGGGGAGGTGGAGGGTTCCTGGGGCGGCAGGCAGGAGGCTGCGTGCAATCGGCTGGGCCAGGAACCCAGGGCTGCCAGGGATGCGCTGGGGGTCGGCCTCCGAGGCTGGTGGGGGTGGAGCCTGCACGCACCCCTCCAAACGCTTTGGCAGGCTGGAGCGGTTCGGGCTGGGGCGGCTCCTGGTTTGAGACTGCCTGGAACTGCTGCTGCGGAGAGTCGGTGGACCAGTCGCCCCTCCTCAGCCGGCCCCCCCGGATGATGATGTGGAGGATGATCTGCCTCCCTGTCAGCCTCTCTGCGGTGGAGGACACGACCCCCTAGCAAGCCCCACCCCGAGTGCAGCTCAGTGCCAGCCCCAGCCGTTGACTCCCTGCCCCTCTCTGCAGTTCCCCCCCCTGCCTTGAACCAGCTGGTCTCCCTGTACGTGGGGCGGACCCACTCCCTGTGGAAGGACCCGGCCGTCATGGCCTGGCTGGAGGCCCACGTGCACGCCGTGCTGCGGATGGTGGACGCCCACGACCCGGCCCTGCAGGAGGCGGAGGAGAAGTGAGTCTGGAGCGCGCCCTGGCAGCTGGCCGGCGAGGGCAAGGGCGCTCCTCCCTCTGGCGCGAGCCGTTCCCAGCCACTGGGAGAGAAGAGAGCCTGCCAGCCTGTGGGGTGGGTGGCGTCGGGAGGCCTGTGCTTGTGGGGCCTGGAGCCGCTCCCTGATGGGATTCCGGAGAGGAGCACCAGTCTGCTTCGCTTGACACTCCCTGGCCAGGGCTCTTGAGAGAGGCGGTGCAACAGGGCTCCCTGCAGGCCTGAGAGGCGAGCTCTGCTGTCCCCCCTCCCTCCCTCCCCGGAGCCACTGGCCGGAAGTCACGGCGCTTCCCTCCCTCTTTCCTTTGCCAGGCGGAAGGTGAGGTACCAGAACGCCCCCCGGAACGTGCATCGCCACGTGATCCTCTCGGAGATCAAGGAGGCCACGGCAGCGTTGCCTCCGGTGAGGACCCTGCGTGGGTCGGAGGGAGGCATTGGGGGCTGAATCGCACAGCCCCCATGGGCTCCCCGGTCCTTGCCCTGAGCCTGCGCTTTGCCCCTGCCTGCCTGCCTGCCTGCCAAGGGCTTCGGCACTGCGCATTGGCCCTGGCCCCGAGCTGCCATTGACCCGCCTGGGGCAGCCGGATCCTGCGTGGAGGCTCTTCCCAGCACTGTGGCTTGACAGTGGGATGGACAGGGAGGCAAACACGTCACCACTGGCAGGCACCGAGGTGGCTCCCATCCTGCCAACCAACCAGGCTCAGAAGGGCCGCTTGAGGTCAGCTGCTTGAGGTCGCCACAGGTCTGCCTTGCTGCCTTCTCAGAAGCAGCTGCACCTCCCTGCAGAAGTCTGACCTGGCTTCTGTCTGTCTGCCTGTCTCCCAGGAAGTGACCTCCCAGCCAATCATGGGGTTTGATCCCCTGCCGCCTCTGGACTCCATCGTTTCCTACACGAGACCAGAAAGGTACCTCCTGCCTTGGCTGCTGGCTTTGGGAAGTGGGGAACCCCCGTACCCGCTCCGGAGGAGCCACTGACGACCCTCCTTGCCACATCCTGCAGTCTTTCGGGCACCTGGTGATGAGGATTGAAGCTGGTTCAGAGCCACGCTCTCCCTGTCTTGGCATTGCCCTTCCTTCTCGCGGAGGGTGCCGGGATGCAGAGGGCTCCGCAGAAGCACCTCCTGGAGCTCAGAGAGGAGGAGGAGGTGGTGGTGATGCGGCACTCCTGTGACCGGACTGGGTCTTTCCGTGCGTGTTTTTCTTTCCAGGGCAAGCCGGCCTTCCAGCGAAAGCACCTTCTCTCTCTTCTTCCGCTCGCTGCTGCCCAACTTCAGCTTGCAGGTACCAGTTGTGCGCAGCGCTGCTACCTGGGCAGGATCAGTCCCCACTCCTCATGTGTGTGTGTGGGGGGGAGCCAGGGTCTAGCTCAGAGGAGGCGAGACAGGAGTGGGGGAGGGGGAACAGTAACCAGGAGGTGGAATGCAGAAGGTGTACTGCGGGTGGCCTGCCTTAGGCGCTGCCTGGCTGCCCGGGGAGGGCTTCTGGGGGCCAGTCCACAGTCAGGCCCTGGGACCTGCTGTGTCCAGCTGAGAGGGGCCCCGCTTTGGCCCGCAGAGCTCAGGGACCGCACTCTCGCCCTGGCACGGCAGGGTGTCCCCTCGTCCTCCTTGCAATGTGCCCTGTTCCTCCAGGGGGACGTCCGAGCTGGTGCAGAGGAAGAGCCTGGCGCAGGGCAGGACCTGAACCAGGGCGTCAACAGGCTGATGGCGGCCATGCGCGACATGCTGGCGAACATCCAGTTCCAGGAGCCGCCGCGGGACGACAATCCGGAGGGGGACGGTGGGGAGTGGGACTGACCCCCAGCCCCTTCCCCTGTAATAAAACGACCAGAAGTGACCAGGCGGCTGGCGTGTCTCTGGCTCACACCACGCACTGCTCCTCCGGGGGGGGGGGGTCCTTCCCGGTGCCCAGTGCGGAGGGCCCCTGCAGTGGGCCCTCTGGGAAGCTGCCCTCTCCGGTTGTCTGGGTCCGGGGTCCCCACGGCATTTTGCAGGGCAGCGCACTGCTGGAGCGGGAGGAGGGCGACGAAGAGGCAAGTGCTGGTGGGGCCCTCTCTGCCCCCGTTTTGGCAGGTGTGTGCGCGTCAGTGGAGGGCGAAAGGGTGGGGAGCTGACGCTGGGGGCTGTGAGTGTCACCCGGCCCTGGGGCGGAGTGTGGGCTGGGTGCACCGCCGAAGCGCTCCGAGCCAGACAGACAGAGAGTCCCTGACTGGCCAGACCAGTGTCATCTTTCCCCGGCCTCCCCTTTGGTCCCAGCCTGGGGATGCTGGATTGTGCTGTGCAGACCAGTCACGTGCGAGTAGTGTCTGGTCCTCCTTGGGGCGGGGAGGGTAGAGGAAGCTGTTCCCGATCACTTTATGCTGTCCTCCTCATTTGAAGTCCCATGTTACACAACCGGGGAAACTGGGCGTTTCTCCACATTCTAGGTCAGTGCCTTGAGACAGGACGAGGGCGAGCAGATCTTCTGGTGTCTCTTCAAAGCAACTGCGCGGGCAGCCTTGGATCTGGACCCTGGTGCTGGGGGAGGAGGGATTTCACCTTCCCTCTTGGAGAAAAGGCAGGCAGCCTTGGGTTCTGCTTGTCTCTCTTTTGGAACCCCCTTGCCTATTAGCAGCTCGGGCGGGCGGGGGGGGGGAGAGTGGAATTCCCCCTTCCCTGTGCCATGGCACTGATCCAGCTTGCCTCATGGCTGGTCTTGGAGGGAGCTGGAGCTCTGATCTGCTGCAGCTGGGGGGGGGGCGCTGGCTGCTTCTGCACTGTGCCTTGTGGGAGGTGGCGAAGGGACGCTGGCCTGCCACGCTCTCGTTCTGGCCCTGCTCTTTGCTCTGCCTTAAAGGGAAAATCCTGAGTTGCCTCCTTTTGGCCTGATGGATAAACGATTCCACCCTGATGCGTGAGGCCGTCTGCAGCTGCCACTGAGAACACGCAGTGCGCCCGAGGCTTTAAGCACAGTAGTGGCTGGCCGCTCTGTGCACGCTGCAACCCCCAGGGGTGCAGCAGTGTGGGGGTGGCAGCAGCTGAGGCCCCACCCAGCATACCCTCCCCTGGGCTGTCAGGGTCTCCTGCCCAGCTTCAGTTAAAGGCACAAGGATGCCATTTCCTGCGTTTCTGGTGGTTCTGCAGTCCAGTCCCAAAACTGCTCTTGTAACATAGGCAGGGCTAACTGGGCGGGCTCTGCCAGCGTACCCAACACGCTGCTTACTGGTGCTTGCTCGGCAGCGTCCCCCGGTAAATAAATGCCCTCATCTCTTCAAGCTTCTTGCTGCAGCTGCAAGGCCCAGAGTGTGTGCTTAAAACAGAAGCAGGGATGCTCACGCCGAGAATTCTCAGTGCAGGCGCACTGGAGCAGCTGCGCACACGGCCTGAGCGGGTGCTTCTGGACTATGGCAGTCTGTGCCTGGCCGGAGAAGAGGGTCTGGACCACACCAGGAGCCCGGCTCAGGGGGTAGTCGGGCATCTCTTAAAACCCCACTAGGTCCAAGCAAGAACCCACCTGCTTATTTCCCACAATGGCCAACCAGCTTGTTCTGGGTAAAAGTGTGATTTTTGGGTGTGATAAAATAAAAGTACATAACACTGTTTCCTGCGCTTCTCGTTTTTGTTAAAAACAACAACAGCCACCACCCGACATTGCAATTAAAAAAGCCGCTTTCTAACACCTAACTGACTGCGGCTGCATCTGCTGCCACTATGTCACCTTGTACATTTTTACAGCTATTAGAATTTATAAAATTGTGCTTTTGGAATAAAAATACATGAGCGGGTATGCAAGGACAGCCTGCCTTTGAGCAGCGAAGAGCTACGGGGACGGCGAGTCTGCCATGAACTGCTCAGGAGTCCCCTTTCAACGCTACCAACTGGCGCTCTTCCCCCCCCCCCCCCATCGGGTGACAGGAGATCCCTTGAATTATGGGCCATGTGATGATGTCCTTTTTTCTGTCCTGGAGTGCCTGCGAGGCCGTGTCGTCGAGGTGACACCCACCCCCCAGATTCTTGGGGCAGGAGAAATGTCTCTGTCCGCTTTGAGGTTCGTAACATGATTCATGGGGTTTTTCTAAACAGACCCCAAACATGGCAGCCTTTCCTCATAACAAGGGAGCTGCTCCAGCCCTCTCTCTGTTTTGGCTGCCGTTTTGCAGCTCTGCTGTGGGGCCCAGAACTGAGCACAGTGTTCCAAGTAAGTTTGCCTGCGGGTGTGACAAGATTGGTCCTTCTATCTGCAGCTCCTTGTGGCCCTGGGCACTCCTCTCCATTTAAAAGTGGATCGCAGGAGAGGCTGAACAGGGTGGGATCTGGGGGCTAGTTGGGGGGGGGGCTCTGCCAGGGTGAAAGGGAGAGTGGAAGAGCTCACCTACCTGGGGGTGGGGGGGTCAAGTGTCCTTGCCACTTCCAGCTCTGCCGGCCTCAGCCAGGAGCCCCCGTTCCCTTCTGGGCCTGCTCCTTGTCAATCTGTGAAACGCGGAAGTAGGAGCCGGGGCAGGGCGGACTCTTGGACGGGAGTCCTGGTGTACCCAGAGCATGGCTAATTGCTGTGTGTGCCTTTCGCCTCCACAGAGCTCATGGGACGAGCTGAAGCCCAAGGCCCTGTTTCAGCGGCAGCCGAGTCACGCACACCCAGCATGAGGCTTGGGAGAGCCGCCTTGCAGGCATGGAAGACGAGCCCAGAACTGCGGGGAGCAGGAGGGCTCCTAGTCGCAAGGCTGAAGGCACCTTCCTTGCGTTCTGCTCCTCGGCCTGGGGGTGGGGTGGAGGCTGTGGGCCCTGCTTCTGTGTCCCACAATCTTTGACCTTGGCTGGGCATACACTAACTTGCAGCACAAGCCAAAGCATGTCTACTCAGAAGTCAGACCCATTGTGTTCAGCAAGACTTCTTCCCAGGATTGCAGCCAAAGTCGCTAAACGTTCAGTTACACGCTTGCAATCAGTCAATACCCTTGCACTGGAAATGTGCGGAACACACAGTCGGTAGATGTGGCGATGGCCGGTTGCTTGGACAGCTTTCAGAGGAGGCCGGAGCAGTCCTTGGGGAGGAGAGGCCCCCCCACTGGCAGTTATTTTGGGGGGTTGCATGGAACTGCCCTGGGTCAGGGATGGGATGGCAGCAAAGGCCAGCGGTGGGGCGGAGTGAGCGGAGGAGGACGAGGATCTTGCCTCAAGCGCTGCTTATTCACTTTCTGGCCATGGTGGAAACCAGCATGGTGGACCCTGATGGACACGCCTTGGCCTCTCTCCAGGGACGGTCCACGTTCTCACCACTGAACTGAATGGATCCGACGACATCGCTCTCCTGCGGGCAGTGGCGCTCCACGGCATCCTGGAGAAAAGAGGACCTCTGCCAGGAGGAATTCCATGCCAGGAAAACCGGTGGCAGCATCAAATGTGGCTGAAGCCATCTTTGGGACACTGCCCTGCAGGCCCTGGGGCCCACGTACTGCTGCTGCTCCGTGGTGAAGACCAGCCCAGGACAGCAGATGGGAGAGGTTCGCAGCAAGAGCCCGTTGCTTTGGGTGGACGGAGGGCCTCACGCCAGCAGGACGTCAATGGAGAGGGAAGCTCACCCAAGCTTTAAGGGCACTTTCATAACCCGCCTGCCGCTCAATGTGCTCCTTGCTGGGCTCCCGTCATGTGGGTCACCCTCCGCCCCCGCCCCCAGCAGGAGGAGGAGCCGGGTCCATCCCTTTTAAAGTTTGGGGAAGAAAGGCTTCTTTCTTTGCCAAAAACTCCTGAAAATCAATTACTTTGGGCGAGAGACAAATAAAGCCGCCACATCAACTGAAGAGGAGCAAAGGGGGGCTTGGAAGTGGAAGCCGCCCGTCAGAAGAGGCGGAGAGCCCAGCGAGTGCGCCTGCTCCGGCTGTGGGGCTGAAGCTCCGAGGACGAAGCGCAGAGCCGGGGCAAGAGCCAAGGAGGTCAACTGCTGCAGGTGACGGGAGACCCCTTGGAAGCAGGTGTGTATGCTGAGCCTTCAAGCCCAGACCTTCAAGGGCAAAACCTCTGGTCTCATGTTCCTTCTCGAGACTTTGCTGCTGGACGCAGAGGCATCCGTGGAGGAGTCCCCGGGAGGTAATGTTTGCTTTTCCAGCAGCCGGGGAACAGAACAGTGTTCTTCCACCTTGGGGTCAGGACCCCCACAGGGTTGCAAAGCCTCCATTGTGGGGTCGCAGCAAGCTACGGGAATGAAAAAGGCTGAAGAGCACTGGACTCGAGCACCAAGGAGAGGCATCTGGTGGACACCCCCCCCCAGGCCCCAGGAGAGGGGTCCCAGTCCTGCTCAGGTGCTCAGCAATTGTGCTAAAGCAGCCTTCACTAGTGCCCGGCTTCACCGCATCTCTCCCCTCGAACAGGGGTACTTGGTTCCTGTGAACAGTGCTGGGAGGGCATTGCGGGGCGGGGGGGGAGAGGGTCTTGTGGGGCCCCAGTCATGTGCGTGTGTTTGTTCATTTATGCATTTCTTGACGTTGTGGCACACAAGAAGGTTGAAGTCGCTTGTCACGGAAGGGTGCTGTCTGCCCCTCCTGCTGGTTCTCCTGGGCCTTGGGGTCCCTTCCAGCCTGGGCGCCTTTTGACTGGCAGTGCTGCCAGGGACTGAAGGAGGCCTTCTGCAGGCAAGGCAGGTGCTCTGCCACAGTGCGGTGGCCCCTCTGGTAGACTAGCTGGGGGCACAGGGCATTTCCCACGGTTCTTCTTTCCCTTCGCAGCAGCGAGTGCCAAGATGCCCGTGCCGCCATCCCAGAGGATCCTGCTGGCCTTCCCCAACACGACCTCCGCCCTCCCAGAGGGCAACGGGACGAACGGCTCGTTCTGCCCGGCGGACCAGCAGGTGGTGATCCCCAGCGAGCTCTTCCTGACGCTGGGCGCGATGAGCTTTGTGGAGAACGTGCTGGTGGTGGCGGCCATCGTCAGGAACCACAACCTGCACTCGCCCATGTACTACTTCATCTGCTGCCTGGCCCTCTCGGACACGCTGGTGAGCGTCAGCAACCTGGTGGAGACGCTCTTCATGCTGCTGATCGAGCACGGCGTGCTGGTGGCCGCGTACGACACGCTGAGGCACGTGGACAACGTCATGGACATGCTGATCTGCAGCTCCCTGATGTCCTCCCTCTCCTTCCTGGGCGTCATCGCCGTCGACCGCTACATCACCATCTTCTACGCGCTGCGCTACCACAGCATCATGACCCTGCGGCGGGCCGTGCTGGTCATCGCGCTGGTCTGGCTGGCCAGCAGCGTCTCCAGTGCCATCTTCATCGCCTACGACAGCGACGCCGTCATCCTGTGCGTGGTGGTCTTCTTCCTCTGCATGGTCACCCTCATCATGGCGCTCTACGTGCACATGTTCGCCCTGGCCCACCGGCACGCCCGCCGGATCTCCAGCCTGCGGCGGAAGCAGAGCGCCCCCCACTTCACCAGCCTGAAAGGGGCCGTCACCCTCACCCTCCTGCTGGGGGTCTTCTTTGTCTGCTGGGGCCCCTTCTTCCTCCACCTCATCCTCATCCTCACCTGCCCCAGGCACCCGGCCTGCAGCTGCTACTTCAACTACTTCAACCTCTACCTCATCCTCGTCATCTGCAACTCCGTGGTGGACCCCGTCATCTACGCCTTCCGGAGCCAGGAGCTCAGGAAGACCCTGAAGGAGATGGTGCTGTGCTGCTGCTGAAGGGGAGCGGAAA
Source organism: Lerista edwardsae (assembly GCA_029204185.1). Classification (NCBI taxonomy): domain Eukaryota; kingdom Metazoa; phylum Chordata; class Lepidosauria; order Squamata; family Scincidae; genus Lerista; species Lerista edwardsae. The sequence goes on from JAJKFI010000088.1 coordinate 3,531,156, forward strand.
GGCCGGGCAGGCACCTGACCCTGCCGAGAGAGGCCGGAGGCTGTCACCCTCCTAGGAGCCAACAGTGGCCACTCCAGGCCCCCTGGGGCACTGGGCTGAGAGGTAAAGCCTCGGGGGGGGGGGGAGGCACCAGAGGCCCCATGATCCCACAGTCACAGGTGCAAAACAGAGGGACCGGGTGCTCTCCTTTGCGTCCTGCTGACCTGGAGGTACGTTTCTGACGCTGCGAAACTCTCTGTGGCTCCCCTGCCCCTGCCTTGGGCTGCCCAGCGCTGCTGTTTCCGAGGGTTGGGAGTTCTCAGTCCAGGCTTGAGGGCAGAGGCAGAAGTCGCTGGCAAGGGTTGTGGAGGAAGGAGCAACAGGTCCTGCCATGTATCAGTCGTGCAAGCGAGGCGTGCGCATGTGAGCAAGCCCTGGGCTTTGTAGGGTGACAATAAAGGATGTTTCTGAGCGTGTGTGGAGTGTATCTTCCTTAGAAACCTTGTTTTTCGCTTCTCAGCATTTTCGGTTGCCTGGAACTTTTTTGTTCCTGTGCGCTTCCTTTCCATGACGCATTTCTGTTCTCAACATCGCCACGTGGGAATTGCAATGCAGAGCAGGGGAATTGTACTTCCGAGTGCCAGGCCTGGCAAGGGAGCCACTTGTCAATACCACAGCTCCCCCCTGAAAACAAGGGAAGAAACCTAGAAGCAAGAGGGGGGTCCTGGATCTGAATGGGGGGCAGCCACCAAACGCACCGTTGCAGGGACCCACCAGGAAGGCTGGCTCCAGTCCAGAGTCTGGCTGCTCTGGTGCACAGCGGCTGGCACCTTTGTGCCTTGGACACCTGGAGATTGACCATCCTGCATGCTTGGAGTCGTGGCCCCCCCCCCCCCCCCCGTTAAAAAAATTCTATGCCAGAGAAGAACATGATTCAGCACTGAGCTGAGCATTAAGAGCTCAGCAGATCTGGATTCTGAGTCAGGGAACTTTGGTGATCTTGCTGAATACCTAAGACCCAAGCACTGTTGTGGGGCTTGGCTGAGACGTCCTCCCAGCTCATGAGCCAGGGAGCCCAGCAGGATCGAACCACATGCCCACCTCATTGACATGTACTCCTGCACACATGCAGAGGGCCTTCTCTTCCTCCCTGGCCAAGGCCCGGCCGTCAGGAAAGTTCCCTGCCTCCACCCCCAGCCCCCAAGAGAGAAGCAGAAATTATCCTCTGCGACGGCTCCGTGAGGACTTCACCCTCTGATGCTGGGCAGCTCAGGAGCGCTGAGACGCTGGCAGCCCCTAGTGGCGAGAGGCAGCTCTGGCTGGGCCCTCCTGGGACAGGCAGATTTGGTGTACCCACCGGGAAGGGTCTGTTCTTCTCCCCGCCAATCGGGCAGAGGGGCAGGCACAAGGGGGCGGCGGCAGCAGCAGCTTTGATTTGGGTTGACAGGCATGCTTTGGAGTCCGGTCCCAGACTTTGCAGGGCACACATATGACAGCATCCTGCACCTGAGAGTGTGTCTGGATGCGTGCAGAGTGCCACTGTGAGTTGCCATCACAAGCTGTCCACAAACCTCTCCAATGTGAGGCCTGCTGATCCTGCAATGGGGGGGGGCGGTGTTTCTAGGTGTTCTTTCCTCTCCTGCCGCACTCTGAGGCCCTGCAAGCATCTCCCCTGGGCTTTAGCAGGATAGTGGCAGGAGTGTAAACCAGCCAAGGGTAGCTGCTGCCCCCCACCCAGTTCAGCTGCAAAAGGGGTGGACAGTGGAGGTGGCTTTTGCAACTGCCTGGAGAGACCCGGGCGAGGGGAGTCTCCCCCCCCCCACTGCCTCCCTGGCTGCAGCCCTTGTTGGTGCTCAGGTGTCCTGCTCTTGTTCCAGCTCTCTCTCTCTCTCTCTCTCTCTCTCTCTCTCTCTCTCACTCACACACACACACACACACACACGCAGCCACACACACGCTCGACTGTGCCAAGGGGCAGAGGGGAGACCCTCCAGGCAGCCACAGGCCTTTGTTCTCCCCAAAGGGAGGCAACTGCAACAACCCAGACACAAAGGGAGGAGGTGACAGGAAGCAGATCCAAGCGCCACTCCCACCTTCCCACCCACGAACGGGGGGGGGGTGCTCTTCCTGAGCCCCTCTCTGAGGCTGGGGGCTGAACAAAGAGAAGGGGGCGCCTCCTTGCTGGGATCAGGAGGGGGCGCTTGTCTTCTGCTGGCTCCCCCGCCTTCACTGGAGCAAAGAGGACCATCCACGCCCACCCCGGCAGTCCCCACCACACCCCACCCCAGCGAAACACCCTCCGGTCGCCCCCTCAGGCAAGCCGTGGGTGCAGCGAGCCTCCAGGAAGCATCCAGCGATCTGGGCCCCGCCCTGGGCATTACGGGCGGGGAGGGGGCTGCACCGCTGGAGAGCGGGCTTAGTCAGCAGCCGGGAACAAAGCCTGCCCGCCCGCCCGCCCAGCGCAAGTGGGCACTGACTGGGCGCCGGCAGCGTGCAAGGCGCTGCGCAGCACACGGAGCAGTCAGCGAGCGCCGAGCCGAGCCGAGCCAGCAGAGCAAAGGGCCGGGATCGCATGTCAGGCCGGCAGCGGGCAGCAAAGAATCTGTCGAAGGCGGTACGCGAACGCCCCAGCACTGTTTTAAAAAACAACAACCACACAATCCCGCGCACGTCTACTCAGAAGGCAGTCCCGTTGTATTCAGCGGGCTTACTCCCAGGCAAGCGTGCGTGGGACCGCAGCCCCAAATGGGCCATCATTCAGCGCAGCCTCTGTGTGTGTGTGTGTGTGTGTGTGTGTGGGAAGCCCCCGCTGGGCTGCTTCTGGGAGGGAGGGGCGAGGGGAGCCCTCCTGCGCCCGGGACAGTCGTGAGGAGGGACTGTGCTTCAACTCGGGGCCGGGGCTTCAGCTGCCTTCACGACGCTGCTTCTCAAGTTGGGAAGAGGCACTTCCACTCCCCCCCCCCCATGCTTGTGCGTCCCCCCTCATCCCAGAGCAGCCCAGAAACCCGTGCCTCCCCCCCGTCGGACCATCCCTGGAGGGACCCCTGGGGGGGGCACCCCGGGGCTGTTTGGGGCGGGGGCAAGCTCGTCCTCCTCCGCCGGCCGGCCAGGCGGGCTCGCATTGTGTCGCCGGAGCCCCTCTCCTCCACCTTCTGGTGCTGATGCTGCAGGGATGTTGCAGTATTTTGCAGCGGCGCCTCCCGATTGGCCGAGCCGCCCGCGGTGACGTCAGCGCCCGGCCCGGGTGCAGCGGGAGGCGCCCATAAAACCCGCAGCCGGCCGCCGGGCCACCTCCTCCCGCACCTCCGCCACAGCTGCCGCCGCCGCCCGCCCGCCCTGCCTTCCTGCCAGCCCGCAGCAGCCCCCGCCCCGCAGCAGCATGAGGGAGATCGTGCACATCCAGGCGGGCCAGTGCGGCAACCAGATCGGAGCCAAGGTAGGGGCGGGCGACTGGCACTGGCGACCCCGACAGCTCGCCCGCTTGGCAGGGGAGGGGGCGCCGCGGCAGGGATGCCGTTCGGCGGGGCGGGGCGGCTCTTCGGCTGAGCAGCCCTGGGCGGACGCGCGTCCTTCGGGGATTGTGCCCCCTCCCCGCAAGGCCCCAGGTGTGGCCCCGACAGGGCGTACGGCGCCTCTGCCGCTCCCCTTGACCCAGATCTGGGCGGGCAGCCTGTCAGCGTGCCGGCGAAGGTGGCGGGGCCGGTTCCCGGGCTTGGCCTCAGGCTCCCGCGGCGGCCCGTGTGGTGGGCTCGTCCTCCCCCGCGTGGCTGTGGGCGTGGAGGGCTGCGGGGCAGAACGCCTGCAGGAGGGCGAAAGAGCCGGTCTTCTGCTGCTACCGCCGCCGCCGCCGGGCAGGGAGCCGCCCCGCCCTCCTCTCCCAAGGGGTGTGGCCCTGCCGCCGGGCTAGGCGAGGGTGGCACCGCGGGCCGGGGCTGCAGGGCTCGGCCGTGCTCTTCTCCCCCTGAGCCCCCTTGTGCGGCCGAGGGGGGCAGGCTCTCCCCTGGCTGCTTTGTTCTGGCTGCTCGCGATGCCTCCTGTCGGGGACAAAGAGGGGAGTGGTCTCGGCCTCCCTCCCCCCACCCCACTCCAGACAAGGGGCTGCAGCCACACCCAGGAAGCAGGGCGACCCCAGGAGTTGCCGGAACAAAGAGACTCCGCCCGCCCCTCCTTCGTCTTCCTGACTTTGCGTGCCCTGCTGTGACCTTGGCCAGGGCATCATCCTGCACCTGCCCTAAGCCAGCTCAGGAGGCGTCTCTCCCCTTCCTTGGCTTGAAGGAGGTGGGGGCTTCCTCTCCCCCCCCCACACACACCCTGACCTTGGCTGGCCAAGCGCAAGTCCAGCTGCGACAGGGGCTGGAGGGGCGGCCTGCTCCCGTCCCGTCCCCGCCCTGCTGGATTTAGGCACATGGGGTGGGGGGTTCCCAAGACCCAAGCGAGTCGTTTTCAGCTGCTGCGAGCAGACCATGCCGGTGACCATTTAAGGGTGAAACGGGGAGCTCCCTGGCACCCCCAGTCCTGGGCCCACAGCCTCCTTCCGCCTCCCCCACTCCCCGCAGCCTCGGCTGGTGAGGGTGGGACACAACAGCGCCCAGCTGTAAGGAGCAGCCTGCAGAGCACAGTGCGGGGGGGGGGGCGCTGGGACCGCAGCCTGTCTCCTGGGCAGTGCTGGGCAGGGCGCCTCTCCTGTGCCTTGCCAGGCCAGCCTTGGGGGGCATGTCTTGGGGGAAAGGCTCCTTCCGCTGGCGCGAGTGTGGTGTGGGAAGGCAGCGTCGTCGGAGTGCCGGCACTCTCCTGTGTCCAGGCAGGCAGGCAGGACCCCAAGCCTGAGACGGGCCCTCCTGAGCCAGCCCTGAACAAACGGGCGAGACACCATGGCTGACGTGGCACCTGCTGTCCTGACGGAGGGCCACAAAGGCAGCCCATTGCTGGAGTCCCCCTTCGCCCCCTCCCCCCCCCGCCTGGACATCTGTGCCTGCCCTGGATAGAGAGAAGGCCGGCATGCGGCAGTGTGATGGTGCCACTGAACGCTCTATCCCCGCGGGGCGGGGCGGCGGGCTGAAATCAAATCAGCGCTCTGGAGCTCTTCCGCAGCTGAGGCTGCGGGCTCCCCCTGAGGAGGCGGAGGCAGCCGGTCATTAAGCTTGCTGGGGGAGGCGGCTGAGGCGTGGGGAGAGCACCTGCCACCCCTCCGGGGCCAGGAGGAGGCTCTGAAAGACACGGGATAACGAGCCTGAAAGGCAGCCGGCCTCCTCCCTCTCCCCCCCCCCCGCACTTGCCGGGCTTCTGGGAAGGAGCAGAGCCCTGCGGCTGATCAGATCGAGGGGGCCTGGGAGGGGGAGGCAGACTTGCCGCACCTTTGAGGCCGGAGAACAGCCCAGATGTCTTTGTAAACCAGACCAGGCCAGGCCGTTTTTCCACCCTCCACTACTGTGTGGACACTTGCGGGAAGCCAAGAGAAGCAGGGTGGATTTCACATGGGAGAATCTGCTGGCTTTGGTTCCAGGGTAGTGGATTACTGAGACTATGAAAATGGGGATAGGTCATTGTTAACCACCCACCCCCCCCCCCCGGTCCTCCCCCGCCCCGCTGCTTCTGGGGGGGGTGCAACAGGGGGGGGGGGGGGGGGGGGGGGGGGGGGGGCCAGGGGTCGCCTGCACTTTGTGCATCTGTGGCAGCATGAATAATTCATGCTGAGCTCGCAGGGCCTGTAACTGACGCATCTGATCGAGGCAGGAGAGAAGCTGCTCTTTGTGTGGAGGGCTGGATTGGCTGTGGCTCCCATGAGGTTTAAAGTCTTGAAAAGGACATTTCTAAGGAATTTGGCTGGTCCCCTGCATGAGCCGCCAGATAATTCTGCTGCCAAATTCCGTGCGCCAATTTGAGGCAGCTCAACGCAGTACTAATACCTACCTTATGCCCAAAGCATTAAAACTGGCACAGCTGCCTTCTCCTGCATTTCTCGTCCTGTGATGCTTCTCTGCAGTAGTCAGCGTTTGACTCAGAGGAGAGCCCGCTGTTGGTTTATCCTCCACCTTGGATCCTGCCCTTCATTCAGAGTGGCTCAGGGCCGTCTCCATTGGTGGTCTCATCTTGTCAACCAAACTAACTCACTCAAAGCCACCCATGGTGGGAGGTGGACGTGGATCTCTGCAGCCCAAATAAAAGCCAAACGCTCCGTCCTCTGCGCTGGTCAATAAAAAGACTTGACCCCAGAATCCCTCTGTAGGGCTGGGAAGTGACCACGTCGAGCTTTTGACCACATCGAGCCTTTCACATTAAGGAAACATGGGCCACTTTTGCACACTGGTTTCTGGGTCTGCCTAGAAACAAATTATTGTGGCAGAGGTTCCCTTTGTTCTGTGTTTGGGAGGACCAGCCCTGCAGTATGTGCACACCATGCAGTTGGTCCTCCTGACTTCTTCGTCCGTTTTAATGTGTCCTCTTATTTGCTGGTGCTCTCTGATAGTTGCAGCTCTGTCCAGTAGAAATTGCTAGCTCAGAGGACACGCGGTTTCTCTCCCCCACCCTGTTGCCAGTCCCATGAGGAACGGCTGCAGACACACTTGGTGAGAATTTTGGAGCCCCTTATATCTGGGTGCAGACAAGCTTTATAGCCACAGCAGTCCTCCCGTCAGTGGAAATGCACTTTCAGAGAAGCCTCTCCTTGTTGTATGCTTAGCATTTGTTTGCAGGGACAGATTGTCCCAACGTAACCTGCCAGAGGCTGAGCTGTCAGCAGTTGATCACCTGGTTCTCTGGGGTGTTCAGCCAGGGCTGTTGCTGCAGCCTGCATGATGCTGCTGCATGTAATCCAGCGGGGGAAGGTCACGTGCTTTGTTTGCCTGTGAGATGACTCTGCACAAACCTACCTGCTTGGCTGCATCACATTTCCAAGGTAAAGTGCTATGCTGCTTCCCCAAATGGGTGAGTTTGTGTGATCCAATGTTGGCTACTCTTGCTTTCATGATTAAGCCCTTGGCCAAGGTGGCTCAGCTCAGTTCATGGCGAAGCCCAGCCTGAATTTTCTGGCCCCCAGGAATCTTCAGTATCGGAAGCAGAGCCAAGTGGCTTCTGGCTCATCTCTCCTGCTGCAATTTTACAAAACAAGTTGAAGCAAGCTAGGCGTGACTTTAATTAAGGTAATCAGAGGCTGTGGCTTCAGCACCAAGGACAGATCCCCAGAGCAGCTGCAGGAGTTTGCTGTGGGGCACCGGCTGCCTCCCGAAAGGGCTCCTGCCTCGAATTGAAAGGACTCCTGGCCCTTTCGAAGAGGACTTGCTGTCCAGTTGTGGACAGCCTGTAATTACGCAGCCAAGTGAAATTGCTGATTTGCTGCTAGCAGGCAGTTGAAAGTAGACCATCAAAGGTAGATGGCGCCATAGGACGGGAGCCATTCATTCCAAAAACAGCCATTCAGTCTTGCTATGTTGAAGGTTCTACATGCTATAGGAGAGGTGAATTAATGCATGAGGCCAGTGCTCTGTCTAGCCCAGCATAATGGAATTCTCCAATCTTTCTCTCGCTTTGCAATGCCCAAGTTGTAGAAATAAGCCCTGCTAACCGTGTCTGTCTTCTTCCTCAGTTTTGGGAGGTGATCAGTGATGAACATGGTATAGACCCCAGTGGGAACTACGTTGGTGACTCTGACCTACAGCTGGAGAGGATCAGCGTCTACTACAATGAAGCCTCTTGTAAGTGGTCCTCACAAGCCAGGTCTGGGCTCCTCCTGACTGCAGAGAGATCAGGCACAGGAGGCCGTTCTGTTTTCTGCAGTGGCTAACTAGGTGCCCCACAGGAAGCTCCCAAGCAGAGTTTGACAATGGCCCTCTCCCGAGTTTCTCCTCCCAGCAGTTGGAATTGGAAGTATATTCTCTGAAGTACATTGAAGATATATTGCCCCTGAATATGGAGGTTCCACATAGATGACATGCTTAATAAGCACTTCCCTAAGCACATCTGGTACAACTTCCCACACACCCCTCCCCATCTGAGGGGAAGCAGCTAAGAGAGGAGCTTGGTGGGTACCTGCCCAAATTCCCATGAGAAAGGAAGACAATAGGGGGGGGGAGGAAGTGAGTCCCTCTCATTCCTTGCATTCAAGAGAAATACTTTCTGCCCATCCAGCTCACAAGTATGTCCCTCGTGCAATTCTGGTGGACCTGGAACCTGGCACCATGGACAGCGTCCGGTCAGGGGCTTTCGGACACCTCTTCAGACCTGACAACTTCATCTTCGGTATGGACCCTCTTCCGACTCCCCACATCACCTCTTCCATAACCCTCCCCTAGCTCAGTGTCCAGTTCTGTCCCGAAGAGCCACTCTTCAAGCTTGCATGAATTTGGCTTTAACACTGGGCGGTGTTTAGGCATTCCAGAGCGGTTCGAATAATGGAAAACATGGATTAGGGTACTTGGCTTCCACGGTGGGGCTCGGCACATCTCCTTGCAGGGCAGAACTTGCCACTTGGACCCCTATGACCAACCTCGGCCTCCTTTCATCTCCAAGCCTTCAACAGGCACTTCCTATCAGTAGAGGGCTGCTAGGAGGGAGCAAAATGTTCACCAGATCTGATTTGGCAAGTGGTGCACCTGAAGAGCACGCCTAGCCTGCCTCTGTGTCCAAGTCCTCTTTTTCCTAAAGACAGGACAGCTGTGATTTGCTAGAATGCACCACACAGGATCCAGCTGCCCTCCTGCTTTTCCCGTTTGTTTCCCCCAACAAAATGCAATTGGGAGATGGGGATAGTCCTACAGGATACTCGGAATCCTGCAGATTTCCCACCCACCCCACACCTTGGGGCCCAAGGTAATGCAGAAGGCTTGTCCTGAGCATTTCTCAGCCTCCGAAGTGGGAGCCAGGGCCAGAAGGAAGACAGTGCTCGGCTTGGCCCCAACACAGCCCAAGCACTCTGGCTCCTCCTGGGGCTCATCGGGCCCTATTCCTTTGAACCATCTGGCTAATTACAACATGTATGAGCTGCCCATAGAAAGAGTTGGCAGAGGAGGAGCAAAGGCCCATTGATCTTCGGTTCAATGTTTGGAGAAGGCTTTAGCAAACTGAACTCAAATAAGAATTTGAGGCTCCTTCTTCCAAACCTTTAGCCATACCTGAAACCCTTTGGTTAAAAAAAGACGAATCTTCTGCAGTCTTGCCTAAGGGCATGAACAGACTCCTGCAGGAGTCAACAGAGAGTCCCTGGAAGGGAGGGGGCTTGGCACAGGGCATTTACCCAGAGCCATGTGGATCCGTAGCCTGCATGAGTACCAGTGTCTCTTCCATTGCAGGTCAAAGTGGCGCTGGGAACAACTGGGCAAAGGGGCATTACACAGAAGGTGCTGAGCTGGTGGATTCTGTCCTGGACGTGGTGAGGAAGGAGTGTGAAAACTGTGACTGTCTGCAAGGCTTCCAGCTCACCCACTCCCTGGGTGGGGGCACAGGGTCCGGCATGGGGACCCTCCTCATTAGCAAAGTCCGTGAAGAATACCCCGACCGGATCATGAACACTTTCAGCGTGGTGCCTTCCCCCAAAGTGTCCGACACGGTGGTGGAGCCTTACAACGCCACCCTCTCCATCCACCAGCTGGTGGAGAACACAGACGAGACCTACTGCATCGACAACGAGGCCCTCTATGACATCTGCTTCCGGACCCTCAAGCTGGCCACGCCCACCTATGGCGACCTCAATCACCTTGTCTCCGCCACCATGAGCGGCGTCACCACCTCCCTGAGATTCCCCGGGCAGCTCAACGCAGACCTCCGCAAGCTGGCAGTCAACATGGTGCCCTTCCCCCGCCTCCACTTCTTCATGCCCGGCTTTGCCCCCCTGACGGCGCGCGGGAGCCAGCAGTACAGAGCCCTGACGGTGCCAGAGCTCACCCAGCAGATGTTTGACGCCAAGAACATGATGGCCGCCTGTGACCCCCGCCACGGCCGCTACCTGACGGTGGCCACTGTTTTCCGTGGCCGCATGTCCATGAAGGAGGTGGACGAGCAGATGCTGGCCATCCAGAGCAAGAACAGCAGCTACTTCGTGGAGTGGATCCCCAACAACGTGAAGGTGGCCGTGTGCGACATCCCGCCCCGGGGCCTGAAGATGTCCTCCACCTTCATCGGGAACAGCACCGCCATCCAGGAGCTCTTCAAGCGCATCTCGGAGCAGTTCACGGCCATGTTCCGGCGCAAGGCCTTCCTGCACTGGTACACCGGCGAGGGCATGGACGAGATGGAGTTCACCGAGGCCGAGAGCAACATGAACGACCTGGTCTCCGAGTACCAACAGTACCAGGACGCCACCGCGGAGGAGGAGGGGGAGATGTATGAAGACGACGAGGAAGAGTCGGAGGCCCAGGGAGCCAAGTGAGGGGTCTGGGCTGGGGCAGAGCTCAGCTCCTCCCAGCAAGAGCCGCTGCATCGACGGAGCCAGCTGCCCCCGTGCGCCACATTCCATCCCTGCTACTCATTGGCTGGGCTCTAGGCAACCAGCTGCTAGTTGCTTCTGATTCAAGGGTTCCAAATTGAAGAGTATTTAAGCATCTTCCCCTCCCCGCCCTGTCTTGAGTTAGTGCAGCTCCTTCTGTCCTCCATGACTTTGGTAACTTCAAGGGCCCCCGTCTTTATTTTTTACTGGTCTGTGTCTATTTTTATGTTTTGGAATACTTAATAAATCTCTTGCTGTCCGGCATCTGGGCTCTTCTTTCTGGTGTTTGGAGCAGTTGGAAGGTCTGGGCAAGGAGTCTCTAGAAAAACTATTGAGATGTGGCATAAAAAATTACTCTGTGGGTGCAGGAGGGGTGGGCATTGGCATTACTTCCAGAAGCCCACACTTGCCCTCCAGGGACCAGCACCAAGAACTGGACAAGGCTGTTGCCCGAGGCTGAGCATTTCGCTGCTTGTGTGGTCACTGGCCCAGGTGGCTATGAAAGCACCAGTCAGCAGTGAACTGAGCTAGAGATCTCTACCCTGCCTTTCAGGCCCCAAGGCAGCTGCTCTGGTGTCCTAACATCTGCCTACCAGGCACTGGGGACCACCTGAGGAAACAGCTGGCTCCTGCTAGAGACTGGATTCCCTTAGGTCTGACCTGCTCAGAGAATTGGTGCCAACTGACACTGAGCCATTAAGCAAGGAATAAGCCCTGTGTTCCCACTTCATTTCACGGCTCACCTCTTGCCCACATGAGTTGCTGGCCAGATCAGCAGTGGGACTGCTTGGCATGCTCGGAGTTCACCAGGGCATGTGCTGGTGGAATGTGCCTTGGGTGGCTGTGTGATAGCTCTGTGCCTGTGCTCAAAAAGTTGCACTTCCTGTGTCAGATTGCTGGATAAATCTGAAACAGAGGGGTGTGTGTGTGTGTACACACATGTACACACACATTCTTGCCAAAGTCGGCAGCAAAAGGAGGGCAGAGTCCTCCTGCCAGAAACAGCTGTAGGGTACAGCGGGGTGCTGAAGCTACTGTGCCACCTTGTCCATTCCCCTGCTGTGCTATAGGTTGTGGGAGGGACGACAACCTGTGGATTCCAGGAGGTGTCCAATCAATGCAGCAATCAGCAATGCAAAGTGGTGGTTCTGCCTCCCGCCATGCTGAGTGTGGTCAGAGACCCCAGTGCCACTCCCATTCCTGCCCCAGGTGTGGCCTTTTAGGCAAGCCTCAGCCACGGGCAGGGCAGGGCAGGGCAGGGCAGGGCAGTGCTTGGGGGGAAGGGAATCTCCCCACTGCCCCCTTGTGCCATTGAACCAGCCTCTTATCTCGACTGCTCTTGTCCTTTTGAAAGGGGGGGGGGCTTTGAACCACCACCAGCCACACACACAGCAGTTGCGGGGAGAGAGAGAGAAATTAACGCAACAGGACAAGCACAGCTGTTTTGTGGACTGGTTTCCCCCCCCCCCCCGCTTCCACAAGAGGCAGCCTGGTTTGCAAAAGTGCTATGCAGGAAGCTACAGAAGAGCCTCCAGCACTAACTGCAGCCACCTTGGGGGGGGGCAGGGGGGTGGGGGAGAAGCAGCGGGCAGCAGAGGCGGCTTCAACAGCCCTCCACACCGCCAAGCCCTCCTGCAGCTCCGCAGCCCTCCCACTGGCACTCCTCCCACTCCAGGACCCGCTGGAGGAGCTGCAGGGGCTCCCGCAACACTTTGTGGGCCCCCACCTGAGCAGCGGGGGCAAGGCCCCCTGCAGTGGTGTCGCCACCACCCGATCCAAGCCAGCCAGACTGGGGTGGGGCTGCCCCAGTGGCGATGCTCCGCTTGCCCACCCTTCTCAGGCCCCCGCAGCACAGAAGGTTCCATGCCGGAGTGTCGGCTAGCGTGAGGGGCTGGTGGTGGCAGCTCTTTGCCCCAGTAAGGGGCCCTTTCAGGCGTGGGGCCTAATTTGGACAAACTGATCGGCTTGCCCTAAAGCTGGCCCGGTTAGCCCCTGCTGGGGTTGGCCCCCTCCCCTGGCCAAAGCTCTCCAGTTACATGTGCTTGTAGCGCCCCCCCCCCATGCCCTGGGGTGCCCAGGGCGGGTGAGTCTTGCCCACCACCCACAGTGGCTCTCCAGCTCCTCCAAGGAGAGTTCACAAGCAGCACAAGGGGCTATTGTGACAGTGATGGACAGTCTCTCCTCCTCCTCCAGAAACTGTTCCTCTTGCCTCTGCTTCAGCCTCCTGAATCAGGCAGGTTCATTCCCAGAGCTTCTGGAGGAGGAGAGGGCGTTTCCTCATTGCGCTCTCTCTTTTGGGGACTCCCCGGGACAGTCACCCCAAGGGTTTGGAGGGCCCTGCAGGTGGAGCCTCTCCATTGGCTGAGGAGGGCAGAAAGCGGCTCCCTGGCCAAGGGGCTCTCAGATCCGCCGCCTGGAGGGCTCTAGGGCCTGCTCCGTTTGCGGGAGGGCAGTGCTGTTTGCTCAGGAGGAGGGGGCTCCTGCTGCAAGGAGGGGCTACACACTTCCCCGGGCGGCCACAAGGCCACTGGCTTGTTCCTGCCAGAGCGTGAAGCCCACCTTGCCCACTCCCCATTTCTCTCCCAGCAGCTGCCGGCCTCTAGACGGCGACTGGAGGTTCCAGGGAGCCTGACCCCCGCCCACCACAGGCTGGGGCTTTCCCCCACTCCCATCGCGCGAGTTCTGGGGGCACGCAGGAGAGCTGCTGAAGGGACTGGCGATGCTCTTCCTGGCGGAGGCGGCGTCGTGGCCAACCTCAGCGGAGCCCCTGCGCTGGGTCACGCCAAAGGGGCCCACCTGGTCCAGCTTCGGCACCGCACAGGGCCCACCGGATGCCCACTCGGGGAGCACACCCGAGACGCCATCCTGGGGCCGCACCTGCCAGTCTGGCTGGGGTCGCCTACCCCCCCCCCTTGCAGCTGGCGAGCGCCACGCTCCGGCCTCGCGGGGAAGAGGAGGGGGAGGAGACCTGGCCGAGAGGGCGCGTGGACCCTCCAGCCGCGGAGGCAGCCTACCTGGGCGCCGCCGCGGCGCTCCTCCGCCGGGCCACGCGGGGGCAGCAGCGGACGCGGCGCGGAGCAGCGCGGAGCAGCGCGTCTATGGCCGGCCCTCCCGCCCGCCTCCCTCGGCTGGGCTACAATGTAGCGGGCGGAGGAAGTCGAGTGGCCGCAGCCGAGCCGGCCGCGCCGGGCCCCCCATGGGCGCGCAGCAGGTGAGCGGGGTCGCGCCGGGTGGGGCTGCCGCCGGACCCCCGCGGTGGTGCGAGCCTCGGGCGGGGGGCCTGCGCGGGTGGGTCTCCCCGCCGCGCGCCCATGGGGGCCCCGCTCGGCCCGGCCTGGCCCGTCTCCCCCGCCGGCTGCAGCCGCTTCGCGGGGACTTCGGGGCGCTCGCAGCCGGTGCGTGGAGGAGGCGACGCCGGAGAGCCGAGCCCAGCTTGCTCTGCCATCGGCGCGGCCCCAGCTCCTCCTCCGCGGCGCCCCGCGACCCCCCCCCCTTGGGCGAGGGACCCCTCCACGGCCTGCCTCCGCCCGTGCGCGTCGGTGCCCCCGGCCCCGGTTCCCGCTCCTCGCAGCAGCTGGCCGGGGGGGGGGCTTGTCATCCAGCCATGCACAGATGCGCGCTGGGGGCACAGCCCGCTCTGCGCAGCAGGTGCCCGGCCGAAGGCGCCCCGGGGCCGGCTCAGGGGCGCGGCAGACCAGCCCCGCCTCCCTCCCGTCCTGCTGCAGCCCCCCCACCCCCGGCCCTGTTTGTTCCGCTCGGCTCAGCGGATCCGCTCCCAGGCAGAGGTGCACGCGCACATTCCTGAATGTTATGTATTCCTGAATGTTGGTATGAAACCCCAACTACTTCATCAGGCTTCCTCTTTTGAAAAGAAATTCTGTCAGGTCTGTGCACTTCCGAAGGAGTCCGTCCCATTGCAATCGGTGGGACTGGCTTCCCTGAAACGTCAGATTTAAAGGCTTTTTTTAAAGGGCTTAAAATGTTTCACCCTGATCATTTTGAAAAGGGGCGGTTTGTTTTCGTTTGTTTTCTGACGCGAAGTCGACATGTGGCCTAAATTGCTGCAGGCAACTCTGATGCTGAGCAAGCCACGTATCTCGGGGGTGCTGCTTAGGAAGTGGGGTGCTGGGGAAGTGTCTGGGGGAGAGCAGCTGCCGGGCGAGGTGGGGTGATGTGGGGTGTTGAGAACACCGGCAATGCCTCTGTGGATGATGTCATTCCGAAAGGCTCCCTGGGCCATGTGACTATCGGGGAAGAGCCACCCTAGTGGGGAGGAGCGACTCAGCACTGCATCCTCTCCCCTCCCCCCCCCCCCGCCAAACCCCACTTGCCCTTGCCTGTGGACAGACAACAATAGGAGATTTGGGCACGAGACCCGCAGCAGGTGTGCTGTGGCCTTTTGGGGTTTTGCTCTGCCAAATTCTTTCTTTTGGCATTACATCCGATGGTGATGTGTTGGTTCCTTCTAAACTCCACTCCTTCCTGTGCTGAAAATTCTTCACTGGCTGCTGCTAACACCTTTTGCAGAGCCAGCTCCTGCCCCAGGTGGAAGGCAAGGTGCGCTGATGGGTTTGACACAGGTCCTTATCTGCAGCGGATCTGCGCCCCGAGCTCCTCACAGCCGAGCTGTCCACCTACCCCTGGGCAGACATTCAGCCGGGAAGGGCCTGCTGGTGCATGCCTGGGAGGTTGCTGGCGGTGACATCATTGAGCAGGAAGGGTGACACTTTACGAGGAGCTGCACGTGAGCTGCCTGCATGACTCTGCACGGAGCTGTTTTGACTGTCCGAGGCTGTCAAACTGGCTCTTCTGCCTTCTGGGATGTCACAAACAATCCTTGGACAGAACCTCTAGAAGCCGGGAAGGTCTCTGGAGGCAGACGCCCTGGGGGAGGCCCTCGCCTGAGAAGAGCTGGCGGGTCTGGGAAGCTGCCTCTGTGCTGGGCTGGGACAGCCACTCCAGCCTTTGGCCGTCATGCCTCAGGCTCCTCCTCACAGTGGCCCCCGTGTGGCTCCCGCAGGTCAGACTGCTATGGAATATGACGAGAAGCTGGCCCGCTTCCGACAGGGCCACCTCAACCCCTTCAACAAGGCCCCGCTGCAGCACCAGCAGGAGCAGAGGACTGGGGGGACTGGGGAGGAGTTTCCGCGGAGAGGTGAGTGAGGCACCCGGGTACCTGCTGCTGCTGCTGCTCAGACGGAGGGGGGAACGGCTGGGTGCTGCCATGAAGGAACAGGCAGGGGAGAAGCGTTCGACCCCAGCAAATATCCGCAAAGGATCTCCTGCTTCTCAGTTCCGGTGCTCAGTCCTGAAACCTGCTTTCTGTGCCAGGACTCAAGCCCAGCAGGCAGTGTTTCTGTGCATGTACTTTTATCATCAGTGGGAAGCAGGACGGGGGGCAGTGCTTCTGTGGTAGGTGGTGTGACCTGTGGTATTTATTTATTTTATTTAAGAAATTTCTACCCCGCCTTTCCTCTGCCAAGGCAGATGTCCAAGGCGGCTTACAATATTAAAAAGGATAAAAATAAAATATAACAGTTAACATTAAAAACAGTTAAAAACAGTATTAAACAGTAAACAATCAAGATTAAAAAGCACAAACAATTTAAAAACAATTAAAAAATAAAATAAGACACAAGCCCCGTGGATCATAATAACCAGCCAGCCAACCTGTCAGCAATTAAAAGCTTTTTGGAATAAAAAGGTCTTCAGCCCCCGCCGAAATGTAAACAGAGAGGGAGCAGTTCTCAGTTCGAGGGGAAGGGTGTTCCAGAGTTGGGGGGCCACCACCGAGAAGGCCCTCTTCCTGGCCGCCACTCCTCTTACTTCTCCTGGTGGCGGCACAGTCAGAAGGGCCCCCCCAGATGATCTAAGAGTACGGGTTGGATTATATAGAAGGAGGCGGTCCCTCAAATACCCCGGACCCGAGCCGTAAAGGGCTTTAAAAGTCAAAACTAGCACTTTGAATTGGGCCCGGAACAGAACCGGCAGCCAGTGTAGTCGCCGAAGCAGCGGCTCGACAGAGTCAAACCGACGTGCCCCAGCAACCACCCGAGCCGCCGCGTTCTGTACTAGTTGTAATTTCCGGACCGTCTTCAAAGGCAGCCCCACGTAGAGCGCATTGCAATAATCTAATCTTGATGTCACTAGGGCATGGGTCACTGTGGCCAGGTCCGCACAGCTCAGGTACGGCCGCAGCTGGCGGATCAGCCGAAGCTGAGCAAAGGCTCCCCTGGCCACCGCTGACACCTGAGACTCCAGGTGCAGTTGTGAATCCAGGAGAACCCCCAAGCTGCGAACCTGCTCCTTCAGAGGAAGTGCGACCCCATTCAGAGCAGGACGATAGTCCAATACCCGAGCTGTGGATTTCCGAACCAAAAGCACCTCTGTCTTATCCGGATTTAATTTCAGCTTGTTCGCCCGCATCCAGCCCCCAACTGCCTCCAGACAGCGATCCAGGACCTCAACCGCCTCCTCAGAATCAGGGGGAAAGGAGAGATAAAGTTGGGTGTCATCAGCATATTGATGGCACCCCACTCCGAACCCCCGGATGACCTCTCCCAGCGGTTTCATGTAGATGTTAAACAGCATGGGGGATAAGATGGAACCTTGCGGCACCCCGAACCTAAGAGGTTGGGGTGCCGAACAAGAGTCCCCCAGCACCACCTTCTGGGATCTGTCAGCCAGGAAGGAGCGGAACCACTTCAAAACAGTGCCTCCAAGCCCCAACCCGGCCAATCGACCCAGAAGGACACCATGGTCGATGGTGTCGAAAGCCACCGAGAGGTCCAGCAGGACTAACAGGGTCGCACTTCCCCCGTCCATCCCCCGGCGCAGGTCATCCACCAAGGCGACCAAGGCAGTCTCCGTCCCGAACCCCGGCCTGAAGCCAGATTGGAATGGGTCCAGATAATCCGTTTCCTCCAGAACCCTCTGAAGCTGGGACGCCACCACCCGCTCAATCACCTTGCCCAGAAATGGGATATTGGATACTGGCCGAAAGTTGTTTAAATTTGAGGGATCCAGGGAGGGCTTCTTCAGGAGGGGGTGAACCACCGCCCGCTTCAAAGCAGGCGGGAGCACCCCCTCCTTCAGAGATGCATTCACTACCCTCCCCGTCCACTCGGTCAGCCCTCCCCGGGCAGCTCTAATTAGCCATGCCGGGCAAGGGTCGAGCGGGCAAGCAGCAGGTCTCACACTCCAGAGAATCCTGTCCACATCCTCAGGCTCTACAAACTGAAAAGAATCCCAAATGATAGGATAGACAGGTTCCCCGGGGACATCACTAGATCTGCCCACAGCAGCGTCCAAGTCATGCCGGATCTGATCGACCTTGTCTGCAAAATGTCTAGCGAACTCGTCACAGCGAGCCTCCGTGTGCTCCTCCCTACCAGTAAGGGGGGCAAGATGTAACAGATTGCGGACCACACGGAAGAGCTCAGCCGGACGGTTCTCTGCAGACGCAATGGTGGCAGAGAGGTGAGCTCTCTTCGCCACCACCATTGCTCTGGAATAAGCTTTTAATTGGGCCTTAGCCCGTGTCCGGTCAGATTCGGCACGAGTCTTTTGCCACCGACGCTCTAGTCGTCTGCTCTGTCGCTTCATCGTTCGCAGCTCCTCAGAAAACCAAGGAGCGGCTCTGATTCTGCGACTGGGCAGAGGACGCTCAGGAGCAATCTCATCCAGGGCCCTGGCCATCTCCATATTCCAGAGGTCCACCAGGGCACCGGGTGGATCTCCAACTCTGGCAACAGGAAAATCCCCCAGAGCCCTCAGGAATCCGTCTGGATCCATCAGCCTCCGAGGGCGGATCATAAAATGTGATCCCCCGCCATTGCAGAGGTGAGAAGCCGCAACAAGCCTAAATCCCAGTAGGTAGGTTGACTGAAGCCTCGACCCTTCCCATTTATAGATGAAGCCCCCTGTAAACCCCACCCTCACATATCCCATTCCAGTGGCTTCTTTGGGTTTAGTGGGCATAGATGAAGACTGTGGGCTGCGTCTCAGTGTGATGGCCCCAGTAGTGTCAGCCTACCGGTACGCTGGGCGTGTCTTCCGGGTGAGCGGCAGCGCGATCGCTGCGTTCTGTTGCGTAACGGCGAAAGCCCGCCCGCTGACACTACTGGATGGCCCTTCTCATCCCCTGAATAGTACAGTATTTGGCACAAACTGTCCCAGTTCCAGTACGGAATTTCTCCAACGTTCAGGATCGTCAGTCCAGTTCTCTGTGCAGACCACTTCCTGGGTACTGAAGCCAACGCTCCCCATGGCAAGTTGTGCTGCTTGGAGGGAGACAATATCCCTTGTGGGCTGCTCCTTTGACTGTGGGGGATGGCCCTACACACAGGACAGAGAGAAGGAAGGGTGGGGCAGATTTGGGCCCCAGCTAACCAGTGTCCACCCCCAGATACCTTTGACCCCAGGCGGTATCCTGCACCTCTTGTTCCCTGCAGGGCACGGAACAGGGTGGGGGGTGTTGCTTGCTCTGTTCTCTTGAGAGCCCAGCAAGTGGGGTAGGGGCGGGGTAAGGTGCTTGTCTGAATGCTCACCCTCCTGCCACTTCCTTTCTGTGCCACCTTCCTTGTTGTAGACCTGAGTCTGGACTTGTCCCCGGAAGACCTGCCTGAGTTCCGGTGCTCGGAGCGCACCATGGACTTGGGCCTGGCGGAAGACCACTTCTCGCGACCAGTGGTGAGTGGAAGTGTCGCTGCGGTTCTGCCTTTGTCCTGACCTCCTGCCGTGGTTCAGATCTAAGAACACACACGCCCCAAATTGTACAGCAAGGCTTGAAACCACGTTAATGCCCCTCCCAGGCCGGAAACTCCCATGGCCAGTCCCAGATGCACAGCCACACTCCAAGCCCTGAACTTCCGGTTCACAGGGTGGAGTCGTTTCATTTATTATTTAGTCTTTAAGAAAAAAATTCCGCTGGATGGACAAGCGGCTCTTCCTTCCCTGCAGGGGCTCTTCCTGGCCTCGGACGTTGAGCAGCTGCGGCAGGCCATCGAGGAGTGCAAGCGCAGGATCCTGGAGCTCCCCGACAACTCTGAGAAGCAGAAAGACGCCGTGGTTCGCCTCATCCACTTGCGCCTCAAACTCCAGGAGCTGAAGGTGCAGAGGGCGGGCGCCGCCTCTCACTTGGGGGGTGGGGGTGGGGTGGGCCGTAGAGTTCTGGGTCCTCCCGACTGCCAGAGGGGAAGTGGGTGAAACAGGGCAGGGGACAGACGGACTGGAACACTGGGTGGCTTCTCTCTTGCTTTAGCTGAAAGAGGCATAGCTTGTCAATATATATGGCAAGGTATGGCGAGTGGCCACCAGCGCAGATGGTTTTAAGCCGAGATGGCTTGCCCCAGTGTCTGTGTTCAGAGGCCACCTGCCTCGGAGCCCCGTGTGCTGGGGGCAGGTAGGGGTGGCTGCTGCCTTTGGGCCCTGCTTTGGGGCTCCCTGGAGGCCATGCTGAGCACCTGTCCCGGCTCTCTGGGCTCGGGCTCCGCTGCAGGATCCCGGTGAGGACGAGCCCAACATCCGGGTGATTCTGGAGCACCGCTTCTACAAGGAGAAGAGCAAGAGCGTGAAGCAGACGTGCGACAAGTGCAGCACCATCATCTGGGGGCTTCTCCAGACCTGGTACACCTGCACAGGTGAGGGGCCCTCCTGGGACAAGTGGAGCCCCTGTCGGGGGCTGTCGGTTTCTGTCCCTCCTGACCAAGTGCATTGACAGGGAGGCCTTTGTGGCTTCCCCTCCAGTGGTGGGCAGGAGAAGACACAAGGCGGAGGTTTTCCAGCTGTCTGGACCTTGCCTTGTTCCTGGGCGGAGGCATTCATCAGCCGTGCTTCCAGGATAAGGGCTGACTTGCTCTCCAGCTCCAAGACGCAGGCTGGCTGCCTGCCTGCTTGCTGGCCTCATCCTCTTTGGATGGCTCCAGGACAGCCAGCCCTTCTTGCCCTGCTGGTGGCTCTGCAGGATGCTCTGCATTTTCCCCAGCCAAACTGTGAACGTGTTCGGGCCTCTCTCCTCTCGTTCCCACCATGTGCGTCTACTTGTCCTGGGTAACTCCCTGCCACTGGGCTTAGGAGGTCAGCCCTCCTTTTGTCTCTTTGCACTTGTGTTTGGGGGAAGCCCACTGTGATGACGTTTGAGATCCTTGATCCGTCAGGGGTGGGTGGCGGCATTTGCAGGGCAGAGAGGACTCCAGGCTCTGCCGTGGGCACAGAGGCTGGTTGATGCACCACTCCTCCTCCTCCTCCAGGGTGCTCCTACCGCTGCCACAGCAAGTGCCTGAGCCTGATCACCAAGCCGTGCGTGCGCTCCAAGGTCAGCCACCAGGCCGAGTACGAGCTCAGCATCTGCCCGGAGACTGGCCTGGACAGCCAGGATTACCGCTGCGCTGAGTGCCGGGTGCCCGTCTCTCTCCGTAAGTGTGCGGGGGCTGGAGAGCGGGGTCTTGCTGGGGACTCAGCTGTGTTTGCACATCTGTGCTTCTGCTAATCCCTGAGGAGTGAGGGTCCCGGCCCCTGAGACAGTCGGGGTCGCTTCTCCCAATCCATCCCGTTTTCCAGGCACCAGGATTCCACCCAGCCATATGGACTAGCACCAAATTCATACTTTTTTGTAGTTATGAAAGCTGTGGTTCTCGGGTGTGTGCGTGTGCGTGTGCGTGCGTGTGTGTGTACGCACGCGCGCATTTGAAGAGCTCCCACACTTGGAGAGTGCAGTTGTGGACCAGCAAGTGAAGGATGAGCTAGGTGTGACCAGGGACTCACTCGGTCTTGCCCTGCTCTTCTGCTCTGCCCCTCTCCAGGGGGGGTTCCCAGCGAAGCCCGGCAGTGTGACTACACCGGCCTCTATTACTGCAGCAACTGCCACTGGAACGACCAGGCCGTCATCCCTGCCAGGGTCATCCACAACTGGGACTTTGAGCCCCGCAAGGTACGGGCGGACGACTCCCTGTCCCAAGGCCTGCCTTTGCCAGAGGGAGCAGCCGGGGCAGGGAGAGTCGGTGGCTTTGGAAAGGCCTCGAAGGAACAGCTGGGCCAGGCTGACTCCCCCTGCCCTGCCCTGCCCTGCCGGGCCTCATTACAGCCGGGATGCTCAGCCACAGACGAACACTCAGGCACATCACGGCTGCCCAGGTTAATCGGTACGTGTGGTCTCTAGGTATCTCGCTGCAGTATGCGCTACCTTGCACTGATGGCGTCTCGGCCAGTACTCAAACTGCGAGAGATCAACCCTCTTCTCTTCAACTATGTGGAGGAGCTGGTGGAGATCCGGGTGAGCATTTGCAGGGTCAGGAACCCCGGACCCTTTTCCGTGGAGGGGAGCAGGGGGTGACCTTTGGAGCCCTGTTGTGATGTGTCCTGCCCAAGGGTGTTCGGCCTTCCTCGGTCTGTTCTTGGGAAGGCTGTTTGGTTGAGTGCCCAAGAGAGTCTTCTCTCTCTCCCCCCCCCCCCGCAGAAGCTGCGCCAGGACATCCTGCTCATGAAGCCATACTTCATCACCTGCAAGGAGGCGATGGAAGCCCGCCTGCTCCTCCAGGTCAGGAAGTAGCTGTGCTGTTCTCTGCAAATGGGGGTGGGCAGTGGGTGTTACGGCACCAATTGCTTGAGTGCTTTCATCTGACTCCCCCTTGCATTTCCATACCACGGTCCCCTCTCGCTGTCCACATGTGACCAATCCTTCTCTCCCTCCAGCTGCAGGATCGGCAGCACTTTGTGGAAAACGACGAAATGTACTCGCTGCAGGACCTGATTGACGTGCAGGCTGGGCGCCTGAGCTGCTCCCTGACGGAGACCCACACGCTCTTCGCCAAGCACATCAAACTGGACTGTGAGGTGGGTGAGGATGGCGGGCAGGGAGGTGTCCTGGCTGACAACAGGTGCGCCAGCCATGTGGGCCCCAGCAGAGAGCCCTTCCACAAGGGGGTGCTGGGGAGATCCTGCTAGAAGCACTTGGGCTGCTGTGCAGGGCTCGGGTGCTCCGTTCCAGATGGTGCTTCCCTTGCAGGTAAAATGCATTTGTCCAGAGCGCAAAGGGGAGCGTTGCATTGCTGGGGGAACGCAGGTCCATTCCTCCAGCTTAGCAAGCTTGGCATGGTCCATTTTCACCCCAGTGTGGCTTCTTTCCCAGCGGCTGTTCCTGGTGCCTCTTCAGCTTCGTTTTTAGATTGAGAGTCCTTTGGGGACAAAGGACCACGTATTAGTTTATTTTGCTATGTAAACCGCCTTATGAACTACCTCTGGTTGAGAGAAGTACATAAATGCTCCTAATAACAACTCGGCAGCAAGCCAACCTTGTGGAAACTGCAGCTGCTGTGGTGTAATGGGGTGAAACGAACATGGTGAGCCCCAGCTCTGTGGTGAGTGGAGGTGGAGGCTGGCCCCGTGGCTCACTTGACCTTCCTTTCGCATCCCCACAGCGGTGCCAGGCAAAAGGGTTTGTGTGTGAGCTCTGCAAGGAGGGGGACGTCCTCTTCCCATTCGACAGTCACACCTCCGTGTGCATGGACTGCTCAGCCGTCTTCCACAGGTGAGGGGGTCTGCTCCGCAAGTTCCTCCTGACTTGTGTGGGAACGTGGGCCTGAGTCGGTTGGCTGCTCCCCCCCCCCTCCAGGTGAAACTGCTTCTTCCCCCACAGGGACTGCTATTACGACAACTCCATGACGTGTCCCAAGTGTGCTCGGCTCAACCTGAGAAAGCAGTCGCTCCTCAGGGATCCCAGTATGGAGCTGCAGGCGTAGAGGGGCCCTCCGAGGGCAGGAGGAAGACAGTTCCAAGAAACTGTGTCGGGTTCTTCCGCTTGTACTTGCCTGGATCGTAAGCCCCAGGTTGGCACGGAGGGAGCTTTGCACAGGAGCAGGGCTGGGAATGTCCTGTTCCGAACTGCACAGTGGTGCAGCTGGACGGCTGTTGGCCCCAGATGCTCCTGCTGAAAGAGCCCCCGAGATGGCTCTGCAGGCTCCAACACTTGCGAAATCTCTGCCTGGGGGTGAGGCTGGCACGGAGAGGCTGCTGCCCCTGAAGGACCCGAGGCTTTGTGTGGGGAAGGGGATAAATGCCTCCAACTGGATCCTGGTACGCGGAACAGTCTTGGAGCAAAGGCAGCCGGACCGTGCTGCAAAAAGGGTTGCTGCCTGGTCCTTGGCAACTGCTTTTTCATGCCACCACTCAGCTTCCTGGCTCCCGTGTAACCCAAAGAGAGAGTAATGGGGCTTTCTGACAGTGACACGTCTGTAAGGAAGGTGACTGCTGCCTGGACATTTCACTCAGATGCATAGTGTGTCAGGGTGGGGCTTTTGGGAGGCGGCTAAATCCAAGAACTGGACGGATCACGAGGTTGGAGTGGCCCCAAGGAGACGGAGGGCCCTTTGAGCACTAAGGTCACTTTAAATAAAGCCGTGTGTAAATCTCCTGTCTGAGTGAGCCTTTCTGTATGTGCTTCTGACTTGATGGTACCAACCCCTGGCAAGGAAGCTTCAGCTACTGGGCCTATTCATGGCAGTCTGTGGCCAAACAAAGCAGGAAGGTTTGCTGTCTAGTGAAAGAAGATCGCATAAGGAAAGAGTTTTCTTCACCTTTAACAACATAGTAAGGGTAATATGGGGGAGGCATGTGTGGGCTGCTGCAGAGTGATGCTGGTGGGTAGTATTAGATTCTGGCTCATGATTTTTGAAACATTTGGCGGAGGCAGAGATGCATTTGCTCACATACATCTCAGAGGCATCCTGTCGTTACCAGGATTCAAAATCCAAAAGCTGGAGGGTACCCATTACACTGAGTCATTTCAACCTTGACACTGGAATCCTGGAGGCAGACGGTACTGGACAGCCTAAAGGTCTGACACTAGAAGGCAGCTCCGTATACGTCTCGAAGTAGGGTTACCAGATACAAACTGGGCCAGAGTGCCTCTACCTTTAACCATTGTACAGAAGAGGGAATTTGGGCAGGTGCAGCTCACAATGTGAAAGGGTTTCAAAAGCTGCAC
>JAJKFI010000088.1:3555932-3590363 GCA_029204185.1 Lerista edwardsae
AGCTGCACCTGCCCAAATTCCCTCTTCTGTACAATGGTTAAAGGTAGAGGCACTCTGGCCCAGTTTGTATCTGGTAACCCTATTCATGGCTGACTGGTTTGAACCCAGAGCTTCCAGCTGGGTCCAACTCCAGAACCACAACACTATCCTGGCTCTCCACTCAGGTACTGCTCCTGCATCACAAACTAAAGCGGCCAGGTCACACCTTCACCCAGAATTGTCATACATGACACACAATATTTCATTACCATTTGTTTCCCTTCAAAATATCCTCCATCTAATGAATGGTAGGTATTCTGCTAAAAGGGTAAAAGGCCCTCTGAACACAGATTTACACCATAACAGTACGCATGTCTACTCAGAAGAAAGTCCCACAGCGTTCAATGAGACTTATACCCATAAGGCAGTGTTATTCAAACTGTGGGTCGGGACCCATCTGGTGGGCCGTGACCTGATGTCAGGTGCATTGTGGAAAGCTGGAATCAGCCATCTTGGAAGCTGAAGACATGCCCAAACCTGACTGAAATTATGTAAAATGCATCTTTCTGGTTAGTATTAATAAAGGTATTTGTATACAGTGACCTTTCTTTTTTAAAAAATAAAATAAAATAATTTATTTATTTATTAAGTTGAGGTAGGGAACAGGGATTACATAGGGTACGTACATACAACGGTAACACATAAGGTAATTGCCTTGGGTTGCAGCACTGATATCTTTTCTAAACTTATATTTCTATTTTCTAACATTCAATATATTTATTCATTCTACATTAAAAAAAGAAAAAATGTATCATCTATCTTCTCCTTTTCTCTAACTTCTTATGTATTACTTTTCTAATATGAATATAAATTATCTATCCAGCATACAGTGACCTTTCCGTGACCTTCGTTTCACCTTCCTCAGGTAGAGCTTATAAATCTGGCTCCTATAGAACCTGTCTTTTCAGGGCTGCTTAAATTTTACTTGCCCTGAAGAGAGAGAAAAAAATGTTCAGGCCAGGTGGAGCTTGTTAATCTGGCTTCTGTGGAAACCACAGCAGGCCTGAGGGGATAGCCCTTTCTCCAATTTTCCAGGGCTGATTAATATCTATGTCACCTGAGGAGAAGGGGGAAACAAACTGTTCAGGCTAGGAGGAGATTGTACACCTGCCTCCTGAAGAAAACAGCGCTGGCGTGAGGGGATTGTGTGTGTAACTTCTCTTCAGGCCAGGAGGGGCTGGCTCCACTGGGGCTGGTCTGAGGGGATTGTCACTCTACCTCCTTTCCCACTTTTTTCCAGGGCTGCTTAAGATCTATGGGCCCTGAGGGGAAGGAGGAAGAAATGCTGATCAAGCCAAGGGGACCTGATAAATCAGGTTCCCATAAAATCCAGTTCTGCTTGGAAGCGAGTGCAAGCGTAGACCTTGCTCTATTTCTCCAGGGACTGTTAAGTACTGTGTGCACTAAGGCCAGAGGGAGCTTTTAATTATGGCCTGAGCACCCTTTCTTCCCTTCAGGGTACACAGTGCTGAAGCAGTCCCTAGAGAGATAAGAGTAGGGTCTATGCTAGCACTCTTCTCTAGCCAGTACTGGATCTTGATGAAGAGAGTGCATTTAACTCTTGCTCACATTCCTCCTGCACTGAACTAAAGAGAAAAAGAGTACCCCTTGCCACACCATATGCTCCGAAGAAAGAAGCTGAGAAGAGAGAAATCTTCGAGAAGAAAACTGCGCTGCTCAACTGGCTCTTACAGTACCTAGCACTGATCTGTCATCTGGTAAGTGCCCCTGATTGTCCCAGATTCCATAAGTCTGCTGAAACTCTGCCTTTCCTGAGGGGAAGAGGGAAGATTTGGGGGCTAGAACCTGAGTTAGCTTAGAACACCTGCAACTGGAGAAAGCAGGGCAGGCTCCCCAAAAGTGCTAATGAGGCCGTTTTCTATCTTTCCAGGGACCTCTGAAGCTGAGAAGACAGAAAAAAGAAGATTCCAAGGAAGATGAGCCCCTAAAGAAGCCAGCACTGGTCTGAAGAGATGGTAACTGAAGCCCCTTCTCCAATCTTCCAGGAATTACTTAAATGCTTTTTGCCCTGAGGAGAAGGAGAAATACAATCTGTTTGGGGCTGATGGCACTTGCACATCTGGCTCCAATACAAACACACACTGGCCCAAGGGGGTTCTTTAAGGACCCTTTCTCCAATCTTCCAGGGACTCCGTAAATGCTCTTTGCCCTGAGAAGGAGAAATTTAAACTATTTGGGCCTGATGGAGCTTGTAAATCTTGCTCCAATACAAACATACGCTGGCCCAAGGGGATTCCCTATGGACCCCATCTCCAATCTTCCAGGGACTCCTTAAATGCTCTTTGCCCTGAGAAGAATATAACGTGTTTGGGCCAAGTGAAACTTGTACATATGGCTCCAGTTCAGACCAGTGCTGGCCTGAAGAGGTAACGCATCCCCTTCCTGAAGAAAGAAGCTGAGAAGTGAGAAATCTTCAAGAGGAAAGCTGTGCCACTCAACTGGCTCCTGCAGAACCCAGCACTGATCTGTGATCTGGTAAGTGCCCCTAATTTCCCCAGCTGTCACAAGGCTGCTGAAACTCTGCCTTTCCTGAGGGGAAGAAGGAAGATGTGGGGGCCAGAACCTGAGTTAGTTTAGAACACCTGCAACTGTAGAATGCAGGACAGGCTCCCCAAAAGTGCTAATGAGGCCATTTTCTGCCTTTCCAGGGACCTCTGAAGCTGGGAAGACAGAAAAATGAAGATTCCAAGGAAGATGAGCTTGTAATTCCACCTCCTATTGAACCCAGCACTGGGCTTAAGAGATGGTAACTGGAGCAGCTTCTCCCCTCTTCCAGGGATTACTTAAATGCTCTTTGCCCTGAGAGGAAAGAGAAATATAATCTGTGTGGGCCAGGAGGAGCTTGTAAAGCTGGCTCCAGTTCAAACCAGTTTGGCCCACAGGGATTCTTTAAGGACCCCTTCTCCACTCCTATTCCAGAGACTGCTTAAGCTCTTTTCCCTGTGGGGAAGGATGAATTTTTTTCACTAGTGGGAGCTTTTAATTCCTGCTCCTATAAAATCCAGTATTGGCTGGGAATGAGTGTCTTTGTTGATCATTCTGCATTTTGCCGGGGCTGCCCACGTTCTGTCAGCCCTGAGGGGAAGAAGAGGTGCTCAGGCCAAAATGATAAGCCCCCTCTGGCCTCAGAGCACACAGCTGTTGGCTTTCCCAGAAACTGTGGGAATGGTCAGCACAAACTCTCTTCTCTTGCTAATACTGGACTTTACTGATGGGAAGAGGTTTAATTTTGGCTTGTATTAAATTTAGTGCTGTTGGAAGGTTGTCCACTTCCCCACACTTCCAGGGTCAGCTTAAGTTCTGTTACCCTGAGAGGGAAGCAGGAACATGCATTCTTCAGCAGAGGAGCCTGTACAACTGGCTCCAGCAGAAACCAGTGCTGGCTTCCATAGAGAGGCAATGCAAAAGCTCCGAAGAAGGAAGCTGTGAAGAAAGAAACTCCCAAGAATACGGCTGTGCCAATCCATCTGCTTCTACAGCAGCCAGCACTGGCCAGAAAACTGGTAAGAGCAGCCCTTTACTCGGTTGTCATGTAGCTGCTGATACTCTGCCTTTCCTGAGGGGAAGAGGGAAGAAGTGGTGGCTAAATCTGATGACCTAAGAAAGGCGGTATATAAATACTATTATTATTATTATTATTATTATTATTATTATTATTATTATTATTATTATTATTATTATATCCAGAGGGAGCTCAGAACACCTGCTACTGTAGAAAGCAGAACAGGCTCCCATTAAGTGCTAATGGATCAAGTGCTAATTTTCTACCTTTCCAGGGACCTCTGAAGGTGGGAAGACAGAAAAAAGAAGATTCCAAGAAAGATGAGCTTATAATTCCACCTCCTGAAGAACCCAGTACTGGTCTGAAGTGATGGTAATTGGAGCCCCTTCTCCAATCTTCCAGGGACCACTTAAATTCTCTCTGCCCTGAGAGGAAGGAGAGATGCAACCTGATCAGACCAAGTGAAGTTTGTACATCTGGCTACAGTAGAAACCAGTGCTGACCTGAAGAGATAATGTAGCCCCTTCCTCACTGTAAGATCTGAAGAAAAAGTCTGTGAAGAAGAAACTGCCTCCAATGGTACCCAGCATGGGCCTGAGAAGGAGAAGTACATCCCTTTCCTCCAGCTGCCTGCTTAAATTTTATCTTTGCTGAGGGAAAGAGGGGGAAAATGGTTGCTGGAAGCAGAGGGAGCCCCTCACACCAGGTGCTATACAAAGCAGTACCTGCTCCCAGAACATGCTCATGAATCAATTCTCTCCCTCTCCAGGGACTTCAAGCTCTGAAGAATGAACCCAGAAGCTCAAAGAAGGAAGAGTTTAATAACTGCATCTGCTGTATAAGCCGGAGCTGGCGTCCGAAGATGGTGAGGGTATCCCTTTCCCCCACGTTTCCATGGACTGCTTAAGTTCTGTCCCCCAGTGGGGAAGAAGAGGAGTTGGCAAAGGGAGACTACGTTCTCACAGCACATCCTGTCGCTGACAAAACTGAGTACTGTCACAGTGGCCCCTTTTTGGGGGAGCTGGCCCAGCTCAGTGCCCTGCGATGAAGAGAGATGAGATGCGTTGGCCAAGGGACACTTATAGCACCTACTTTTGTACCCATGGAAACAGAGGGCACCCTATCTGTTTGCTTTAGAGGCGGCTGCCCTGAGAACCAACCAGAAGGTGCTTTGGGCAGCAGCTCCTGAGCGTTTTAATACTGTACTGTACTTCCTGAAATGTTAAACTGAAAATATACTGAAATGTTATCAGCCTTGCTGGACCCTTTTTGTCCTAAAATGTTTCTTTTATATACATTAAAAAGTCAAAGACATGCAACGTTAGGGGCTTGTGGCTGCAGGAGGGACGGGAGGGAGGGAAGGTGTCTACCTAGCACTGTCAAAACTCTGCACAGTCCCCCATGACTTTCTGTGCCTCTTTATGTGCTCCGATATGCCTCTTACCTTGGCCTGGAGGACCCCATACTGCCTTCTCAGCATGCTCAGCTCCTCCTCTGCTTTTGGCAGCTCCCTCAGGCAGGCCTCTCGCTTGTACTCCAGGAGCAGCAGGTCAGCTCTAAAGAACACAGCTCAATGTTTGGGGTGACACACCAGTGTTCACCAACACCTGACAAAAATTGAGTTTATTTTTACTTTTTTTTATTTTTGCAATAATTTGATGTTTCTTTATAGAATACATAGCGCCACACATGATTGGGCTGTATTTTTTGTCTAAATAAATGAATATAAAGAACTACCTCTTTTGCTTGGGAGGCGGATTGACACACCAGCAGAGTCAAGTTAAGCATTTTCCGAAATTTTGCCACGCTGAGCTCAGAGGGTTTGTCTGCCATCACTGCTCTAGGGTGCAATTTGGCCCGCCCGCTGGCAATAGGCCACATTTAACACCGGAACTATAAGTCGCGGGTGTTTGCTTCAGTCGTGCTGCTTTTCTGGTAACACCGTTCCTCTGCCCCCCTCCCCCCCACGGAAACGGAAGCCACCAAGGGTGCGCGCGCAGTAACGAGCTCGACACGCATGCGCGCTATGCGCTTGAGCATTGGCGATAGTAATGGCTCATCGGCTGACAGCGACGGTTTTGGCGCCTCCTCTGGCCGCTTTGTGGAGAGGCCGCTGTCGCGGTCGCGGACTGGTGGGGTTCAGGAACCTGGCGCCCGCCCGGCAGGTGAGAAGCGCCGGGAGGCTGCCTCGTTTTGCGGCACGATTCTCCACAGTCCCAAGAACTGTGATTAAAGCTCCTTGCAAGAACTGGGAGTAGCGCAGTTTATGACGTGATCCGTGTGCGCCGACATGCTAGAGGCTGGATTCAGTGGGCGTGGCTTCACAGTTTACGAGGCTTTGGCTAAAACGTAGACGTCTAACTTCTAGACTCACTTGCAGTGCTCAGTTCCGGGGTCATTTTGGAAACTTGTTTTGGTCTCCCGTGTAAAGAGGACTGCAAGAGAATGAGTTGCCCAGGGCAGCGCACGGAGCCGTGGGCAGTCTGGGGGTTCAACCTGCAGAGGCTACTCCCAACAAATTTATTTGGGGATTGATATGCTGCCTTTTCACCTCCCAAGAGGCTCTCAAGGTAGTGCACAATTCGTGAAACCAAAACAATACATTAAAGCGCAATCAGAAATAATATAGTGCAGTGGTTCCCAAACATTTTGGCATTGGGACCCACCTCAAACAGAAGTTTCACTTTACTAGCCGCTCAAGCCTCTGTGGCTACAGTGGTGGGCAATTGGGCAGCACTTCCCAAGTAGCAGGTTGTTTAACCCTTGATGCACAGAGCCTCATCTGCCTTTTTAGTTTCACAACTCACCAAAAATTGGTTCAAGACAGACTGGGGGGCCACAGACCCACAGATACTCTACAATAAAAGCAAACCATGTCCACCAGCTTGCCACACTGGCTGCTATTATTAACACTGTTTGATGGGTTTTAGTGCTCTTTGTGGGCAAGTATTTTGCCCCAACCCTTCTGAGCACAGGGTGCCCAACCCTGCAGGAATCAGCATCCATCTGCAGGAGACCACTGACAGCAATCTTGGAGAGGCTAGCAGGGCATCCAGGAATTTCCAAGGTTACATTGGGTTGGAGCAAAAAATATCTCCATGCAGACCCCTAGTCAGGGATGGCAGCTGCATTTGAGCCCCTGCTTTCCCAATCACCAGCTATTTCCCACAAGCCAATGGGAGCAAGGAGGAGAGTGTGTTGCTACTGCCAGGGGACTCATCCTGCCCTTTGCTTGTTCCAGTGGCCTAAGAGGATCCGCCCAAGAAGCATCGCATCCTTCTCTCGCTGGCTGTGTTCCAGGCCTCCTGAAGGTGCGTGATGGACGTTTGCCCTCTGCTATCCATGAGGAGCCCCAGAACCGGGGGGCGGGGGCTGTCTAGGCAGAGTGGGGGCTGGGATCACCCAGCCTTGGACCCTGAGAAGCTGTGAGCAATAAGGAGAAAATACGTCTCTGTTCTACAGATGTTGAGAAGAAAGGTGCGAAGCGCCAGAGCCCAGCAGACCCTGACCCTGACAGTAAAGGTAAGGCCTTCTCTCCCCTTTCCCTCCTTCTCCAACAATGTCAGCCCTTGATGTTTCACCTCAGGTCACAGAACCCCTGCCTCTTCCCATTCTCACCGCTGATTCAAGCAGCAGGGGGCAGAAGCCACCTGCAAGCCTTCCTTAACTCTTCTCTTCCCCAGAGCCTCCCAAAGGTCTCAGTCACCAGAAAAACGCAGGTCACAGCGGTGGCGGTGGAGACAAAAGTGGGAAAAAGGAGGAGGATTTGGGGTGGTGGAGACGCATGCAGAAGGTCTGTAATATGTCCGCTGTTGCTTTCGAGTATTTTCCCTGTCCCCCTGGTTGTCGAGATGTGGGGACAGAAAGTGGCTCAACCGTTTTGTTTCCTGCTGAACCCAGGGAGAGTTCCCGTGGGACAAGAAGGACTTCTGGTACCTGGCTGTCATGGGGGCTGGCGTTGCCTCGGGCTTCCTCTACTTCTACTGGCGAGATCCGGGCAGAGAGATCAACTGGAAACACTTTGTGCATTACTACCTGGCCAGAGGAGTGGTGAGGCCGTTTGCAGGCTGCTTTCAGCGTCTGGGCTGCGTGCCTCCCTCCTGTTTGGCTCACAGTCGCCTGCGGTGGCAGGGATTGGACGTGCGCCGCAGGGGCAGAGCAGGGGCAGACAAGGCCAGTTCTGCCTTTATCTTGGAGGGAAGGGTGGACATGCTGAACCCTCTTGTGCCCCAGTGACTCTCCACCAAGAAACTGTCTCTTTCTCTGTCAAGGTGGAGCGGCTGGAAGTCGTGAACAAGCAGTTTGTGCGTGTGTTTCCAGTCCCTGGAGCCACCTCGGAGGTGAAGCATTGCTGGGGGGGAGGGGGGGAGGGCAGCGTTCCAGCCAGTCCTTTGGGAGGGATGCTGGGCGCTTGGCAAAGGCGTGGAAAGGCAGTGCAGCCTTCCTCTTTCCCCACTGGGGCAGTGATCTTAGCTTCCTGCCCAGCTGCTCCCACAGGCTGAGGGCAGGTGACTGCAGTGGAAGTGGCAGCTTTGCCCAGAGCTCACTGCGCTGCTCGGATTCCACCCCAAGACCCTCACGTGGTGGGGGGTTCATTTGTGTGGGCTGGGGAGGCGGAGCCTGCCATTCAGTGCCCGCCATGGGTTCCAGCAGAAGTACGTCTGGTTCAACATTGGCAGCGTGGACACGTTCGAGCGGAACCTGGAGGCTGCTCAGCAGGAGCTGGGAATCGACAGCGCCCACCAGGTGTCCGTGGTCTACAGCACGGAGCACGACGGGTGAGTGTCAGGCCAGCCAAGGCTGAGCAGCCCCTGAAACGCTCCGGCAGCCCCCGCTGCAGCTCACCGGCCAGCCTGGTGGTCCTCTCTCGTTGCAGCTCCTTCTTCCTGAGCCTGGTGCCCACCCTCGTGCTGGTCGGCTTCCTGCTTTTTGCCATGCGGCGCGGACCAATGGGAGGCGGGCGCGGTGGGCGCGGGGAGGGGCTCTTCAGTGTCGCGGAGTCGAAGGCCAGGGTCCTGGAGGACAGCGTTGACGTGCGGTTCAAGGACGTGGCCGGCTGCGAGGAGGCCAAGCTGGAGATCATGGAGTTCGTGAACTTCCTGAAGAACCCCAAGCAGTACCAGGATCTCGGGGCCAAGATTCCAAAGGTGCCCCCCCACGACTGGCGCCCGGTGTGGGAGAAGGGCTGGGCTGGGCTGGGAGGGCAGCCGTGTTGGCATCTCTGCCGTCTCCTGCAGGGGGCGATGCTCACAGGCCCGCCAGGCACCGGGAAGACCCTCCTGGCCAAGGCGACCGCGGGAGAGGCCACCGTCCCCTTCATCACCGTGAACGGCTCCGAGTTCCTGGAGATGTTCGTCGGAGTTGGGCCTGCGAGGGTGAGCCTGGGCGGCCCCGATGTGGCTGGGCAGGGTGGCTGGGAACGGGGAGAGGCTGGCCTGGGAGTAAGCCCCGTGGAACGCTCAGGGCCTGCGTGTGCAGGGCTGTGCTGGGGCTCAGGCCCCTCCGCCTGGCCCTCTCCCCGTCCCCAAAGGAGCAGGATTCTGTTCCGGTCCCCGGCCTGGGTCTTCCCCTGCCAGCGGGAAGGTCAGTGCGTTGGGAACGCGTGTGTGTGTGTGTGTGTGTGTGTGTGTGTGTGTGTGTGTGTTGCAGGTCCGGGACATGTTTGCCCTGGCCCGGAAGAAGGCTCCCTGCATCCTCTTCATCGACGAGATCGATGCTGTCGGGCGGAAGCGGAGCCAGGGGCACTTTGGCGGGCAGAGCGAGCAGGAGAATACCCTCAACCAGCTGCTGGTGGAGATGGACGGTGAGAGGCCTGTGGAACTCCCTTCCACTTGAGGCTTACCATTACCCAAGCCTGAGCATCTTCCAGAGATGCCTGGAGAAGATCTCCCTGTTTGGACAGTTGTTTTTGCAGCTGGAGAGATGTGAAGATTTATGGTGGAATTGGGTTAAATTCTGGCAGAATTGGGCCTATTTGGTTTTTTATGGGGTTCACCCCTAAACTGGCCGATTTTTAGCTAACTAACCAACCAACCAAGGTGCCAAACTACAAGTATCTTCTGAATCTAATGGAGAAGGGGCATCGCTCAGTGCGAGAGACTAGCTGCCTGCACCCCCCCCCCCCCGGCGGCCCGCGGGGGGCCGGAGCCCAGCCCGGGGCTTTGTGCCCCCCCCCCCCGATCCTCCTCAGGGTTCAGCAGCAGCAGCAGCAGCGTCGTGGTGCTGGCAGCCACAAACCGGCCCGACGTTCTGGACCCAGCGCTCACGAGGCCAGGGCGCTTT
This sequence comes from Lerista edwardsae, assembly GCA_029204185.1. Classification (NCBI taxonomy): domain Eukaryota; kingdom Metazoa; phylum Chordata; class Lepidosauria; order Squamata; family Scincidae; genus Lerista; species Lerista edwardsae. The sequence goes on from JAJKFI010000088.1 coordinate 3,565,777, forward strand.
GACCGGCAGATCTACCTGGGTAAAGCCTGCCCGGCCTGCGCCGCTCCCGCTTTCCCGTCCCCCGACCACGTTCCGAGTTGCTCCACGACTGCCAGCGAGCCTCGACGTGCTCTGGGCCAGCTGGTAGGGCCCGGGGGGAGCAGAGCCGGGCCTTGGCTTCCCGCACCCAGCGCTTTGTGGCCACGTCCACAGAAGGGGAGGGGTCTGTCTGCAGGCGTTGGCTGTGCTGGTTCCGTGGCTCTGGCCTCATGGGGGCCTGGACGCAGCTGCCCCACAGAGGGTGGCAGGAAGACGACTCCCCGGCTGCTCCTGCCCTCTCGCCGCTGACGACGGCCTCCGGGGCTCTCCTCCCTCCACCCCCAGGCCCGCCGGACATCAAAGGCAGGGCGTCCATCTTCAGAGTCCACCTCCGGCCTCTCAGGCTGGGCGCAGACGTCGGCAGAGACGCACTGGCAAGGAGGATGGCCGCTCGGACGCCGGGATTCACAGGTGAGGCCGGGCAGGACCCTGCTGGGGGGGGGGAGAGGGGCTGCCGCTCGCTGCTGACCACGTGGAGCCAGCAGGGCCAGGGCCAGACGCCACGCGGAGAAGCTCGGCAGCCGCGGGAAATCAGAAGGCTGTGCAGGGAAGGGCCGGGCGTCCTGCTCGACAGCTCCCTCGTCCCTGGCCTGAGCAAGCGTGCCCTGGGAGGCCTGGCCCTGCAGAGATGTCGAGGGAGCCCCAGGAGGATCGCCCCCCCCGGCAGGAATCCCAGCGCGCGCAAAGCAGGCTGAAGCACGGCAGTGCCAGGACCCTGAGTGGGGGGCCGACAGCCACCCTGCTCCCCACCGTGCCTTGGAGCCCCGAGTGCCCCCCCCCCGAGCAGGGGGAGGCGGGACCCTGACGGCACCCCTCCCGCTCTGCAGGTGCCGACATCTCCGCCGTCTGCAACGAGGCCGCCCTGACTGCCGCCCGGCACGCCAGCCCCGCGGTGGGCCAGCAGCACTTCGAGCAGGCCGTCGAGAGGGTGCTGGGGGGTGAGGAGCTCAGGGGCGCTGCGTCTGCTTGGAGGCCCGGCCACAGCCCCGGCCGGAGGAGAGCCGCGAGGGAGGCCTCAGCACTGTCCTGCGGCAGGAGACGCCCCGCCAGAGAGCGCCCCTTCCACGGGGACGGCAGTGGGCAGGCTTTGCGGGGCTGCTCCAGCGGCCTGACCCCTGCCTGGGGGAGGCCTTTCTCGCCCCCTGCCAGAGACAAGCTGCCGGCCCTCCCTGCTCTGTCCGCAGGGCTCGAGAAGAAGACCCAGATCCTGCAGCCGGACGAGAAGACGGTAGTGGCGTTCCACGAGGCCGGGCACGCGGTGGTCGGCTGGTTCCTGGAGCACGCGGATCCCCTTCTCAAGGTCCGTCTCCTGGCCTTGGCTTCTGGCCTGTCCGCAGGGGAGGGGGCTGGGGAACGGCTCCGGCCCAGCGGTCGGCCTGGCCAGCCCAGCAAGGGGGACCGGCGGCCTTTGCTGGAAGGGCCTGGACAGACCTCCTCGTGGGAGGGGGGGAGGAAAAGCCTCTCCTGCCTGTACAGAGGCCCCCCTCAGAGTACCAGGAGCTGGGCGTGATCGCCAGAGGGCGGAGGTCACGGTCAGGTCCTGCAGGTGGGCTTTCCAGCAGCCCCTGGCTGAGGACCGGCGGGCACCGTGGACAACAGGGTGCTGGACCAGCTGGACCCCTGGCTGCCGGACCCTGCCGCCCCGTGAGGCTCCCGGTCTGCTGGGGCTTGGGCTGCCGTCGGGCTCACCTGCGCTCTCCCCGTCCGCGGGCAGGTCTCCATCGTCCCCCGCGGGAGGGGCCTGGGCTACGCGCAGTACCTGCCCCGCGAGCAGCTCCTCTACACCCAGGAGCAGCTCCTGGACCGCATGTGCATGATGCTGGGGGGCCGCGTCGCCGAGCAGCTCTTCTTCGGCCGCATCACCACCGGTGCCCAGGACGACCTTCGGAAGGTGACGCAGAGCGCCTACGCCCAGGTGACGCCCCCCCTCCCGGGAGACGAGGCAGCGGGAAGGGCAGGCAGCCTGGGTGGCCTGGGGCAAGCCCCGCCCCGCCCTGCCCCGCCCCGCCCCGCCCCGCCCGCTGCTCAGGGTCCGGCTCCCCCCTTTCAGATCGTGCAGTTCGGCATGAACGCCAAGCTGGGCCAGGTCTCCTTCGCCCTCTCCCGGCAGGGTGAGCTGGCGCCCGAGAAGCCCTACAGCGAGGCCACGGCAGAGCTCATCGACGAGGAGGTGCGTGCCTTGATCCGCGCGGCCTACGAGAGGACGCTGGCACTGCTGACCCGCTGCCACGGCCAGGTCGAGAAGGTGAGGCGGAGCCGTGTCCGACGGATGCCTCCTGCATCCCAGGCTGGGACGGGGGGGGGACACCACTCGGGATCAGGGGATGTTGGGTGGGGGGCTGGAGATGCCCACAGCCCGGGGCCGCTGCCCACTGAGGGAGGCTGCAGGCTTGGAGGACCTGCCACACCCCGACCGTCTCCCGCACCCCAGCCAGACGTTCCTGCGGGCCCCCGGCTAGCTCCGTGCCTGGGGCCTTCCGCAGGGCGTCCTCCAGCCCCTTTGCCAGGGTCTCAGCTGGGAGCCGGAGTGGCCTGGCTGGGTGGGCGTGTCGCGGCTCAGCGGCTGGTGCTGGTGCGTGTCCCCCCCCCCTCGCCTGCAGGTGGGGAAGCATCTTCTGGAGCAGGAGGTCCTGGAGAAGGCAGACATGGAGGCGCTCCTGGGGCCCAGGCCCTTCGCCGAGAGGTCCGCCTACGAGGAGTTTGTCGAGGGGACGGGGAGCCTGGACGAGGACGCCTCCCTCCCCGAGGGCCTGAAGAACTGGAACCTGGAGCGGGAGGAGGAGGAGGACGGAGCCCGGGAGAAGGCCTCCTAGGGGGAGGACCGCCAGGCCACGGAGGAGGACGCTGGGCCCCTCTCGGCAAGGATCGGCCCCTGGAGGGAAGGTCTTCCTCGCTCGTCCCGATAGGGCGGCCTTCCTCAGGGACGGGGGTTCTGCTGGGCCTTCCTTCCTTCCTTCCTTCCTTCCTTCCTTCCTTCCTTCCTTCCGGTGACTCGTGGGATGTAACTGAGCTGGGGGGGGGGGCGGTGGGGACAGTGAAAGGCAGGGCTCTCGTGCTTCTTGCCTGGCAGTGGGGGCTGTCGGGGTCCTCTTTCACCAGGGAACTCGCTGCAGTTATCTGCAGCAGGAAATGGAGAGCCCCCCCGCCCAAGACTGTGGGAAGGGAGCTGCTGGAAGCAAAGCTAAGCCGTTCCCCTTCCCCGCGCCACCCTAGCAGCCGCTGTGCCTCCCCTAAAGCCGCCCTCCCCAAACCCTGGCCAGCTGCCCTCGTGGTGACCCAGTGGCGGGGGCAGGCCAGTTGTGCCTGGGATCTCCCCTCCAGCCTCAGCCCGCCTCGCCTCGCCTTGCCCTGCAGGCAGCTTCCTGTGGGCAAGGGCCAAACAGGAGAGCCTCCAGAACCCCCTGGCTGGGCCTGCGCTGTGACGACACGGGGGCATCCCTCTTGCAGGCGAGCGAGGGAGGGACTGCAGGCAGGGGGCTCGGAGGGCAGCCAGCCCCATTGAACAGGGGCTGGACAGAATCACGGTGCTTGTCAAAATGGTGCTACTTGGAACCTGGCCCATCTCCCCTTGGCTGGCATCGCTAGCCGCAGAGGATTCTGGGAGCGTCTGTGGCTGCCCCTCGCCCCCTCAAAGACCCCTGGAGGACTTCCCCTCCCTCTTGTAGCAGCTGATTTTCTCAGGCCAAGCGCCTTGGTCTGGAGGGACGGCCTGGGAGAGGGTCATGCCCACCTCCTGGCTCTCCAGCTGGTTTACGCTCAGGGGTGCCTGAGGCCCCCCAGAGGGCAGCTCAGGAGGCCTGACCATGTCTCTTCTCCCTGTGTGTGCCTTGAAAGACCGGCCGAGCCCTCGGAGTCTGACCCCCCTCCTATGCGGTGTGTGAGAGGCTCACACTGCCAGCCGTCCCCTCTCCCTTCCGCTGCCCTGGGCTCGTCGGGGACCCTTCCCCACACGCCCAGCCCTGGCCAGGAGTGAGGTCTGCGAGTCAGCCTCGCTTGGCAGCTGCCTCTGGCACTTCCTGTCCCCTGCGGAGGCCAGCTGGATTCGGACAGACGGGGTGACTCAGCAGAAGCGACTTGCAGAGCGGTGCCTCCGTCCGGGGCATCCATCACACTCGGAGCCCCAAATCAGTGCGGGCGCTCTTTCTTCCAGGAGCCCCAGCCTGGGCAGGTCTGCTTGAGGCTGAGACTCTCCCCCCTTGAGTAGCAGACGGCCAGGCGCGAGTTCTCTCCTTTTCAAAAGACTCCCAAATTATGCGGCGCTCGCAGTTTCCCAGCCTGCTTCTGGCTGCATCTCACAAAATACCCAGCAGCCTCAGTGGCGTCAGTGGCGGTTTCGGCACAACTGTCGTGACTCTTTCCAGCCCAGGGATCCAGGAAGAGCCTGGCTGCTGAATCAGGCCCCCATCCTGCTCCTCGAGGGACCGGCCCCATGCCCCAGGAAGCTCACCAGCAGTGCTCAAAGACAGCAGCCCTCCCGTGGCTGTTATTTCTGGGCAGCCACTGGCATGCAGAGGTAGACTGCCACTGAATGTGGAGGCTCTACGCGCTGCTCCTCCACCACCTCTCTCTGTTTGGCATTGTGCGACAGACGCACAGCCAGCTTCTGTTTAATTCTGCTGCCTGCTCCTGATATTTTCCTCCCAACCCCTTTTCCGTCTCCCTTGCCAGTTTTACACGCGTTCTGACCTTATATAAAAGGAAATCAGGCCGGCTGTGTGTGCCAATGTGTCATGATTCTAAAGGATGGCTGTCCTCTGAGCCGACTCCCTTGGTGCCCTTGCAAGACACCCTTGTTGGAGGGGGGACAGGGAGTGGATTGATCTGAGACGGTTTTCTGTGCAGACCTTTTTTTTTTTGGCTTCTTAAAGACAGGACAACGAAGGCAATGGTCATTTTGCTTTAATGGTTGAGCTACACATTAATCCAGAGTGTGGGCCCTTGGGCCTTTCCGTGGGGCGTTCCACAGGTGCAGAAGTTGGCACTGTCTGAACTGGGGGGGGGAAGCAGGGACACATCGCCGGGCACATTCATGGCACGACCCCCACGGAGGCCTGCCTGGAATGCACCCGAGCGAGGGGGGGAGGGGCAGGTGCCGCCCTGGATCGTCAAGCTGGCAAGCAGGTCCTGTGCGCCTTTGCTCTGCCCCCAGAGACCGGAGGCTGGTTTCCCAGCAGGCAGCACCAAGCTCCCCGTGGCTCCCCTCCTCAGTGCCTGCTTGTGGAAGGTCCCAGGTTGGTCCTCTGTCCCCAGCTGTGCGCTCTGAGGGTGTGTGGACTGCAGAAGCCCCCAGCTGAGTCAGCGGCTGGGCAGGAAATGCTTCGGCTCGGTGTGGGACATTCCCTGCTTGTGCTGCCCAGAATTGGCACATGAGATGGTGGCTGCTGCCCTTCCAGTTGTCACTAGCCAGGAACCCTGACTCAGGGCCTTGACACCCAAAAGCCCCCAATTTGAGCTCGGGGGGGGGGAGGGTCCTGCTGTAAAGTGTGTTTCTGTGACTTTAAAAGCAAGGCCCCCCCGCCTCCCCCCCAGTGCTAGGAATGACAGGCTCCAGCTGCTGAGCCCACCCCTGCCTTGGTGATCGGAGGCGCCTTCATTCCCCCCCCCTGCCCCAACGCACAAGATGGGGCCTGGGGAATTGTGCTTCTCTAGGCGCGCACAGAGCTTCACCGCCCTGGGGGGCCTCGGTCCCTCCAGCAGCCCAGAAAGCTCTTGCAGCGACAGAGGCCAGCGCCAGGGAGGCGGCCTCAGCCCAGCACAGCTGCAGTCGGGCCTCGCCTCCTGCCCCCAGCGCCTGCCGCACCCCCCTGGCACACTGGCCCAGGACAAGCCTGGCGGCAGCAGCAGCCTGCTGGCGTCTGGAGAAGGGGGTGCAGGAGCCCCCCGCCAGGAGCCAGCACGACTTGGGGCTTCCGAGGGCAGCTCCTGGGCGCTGGCGGAATGCTGGGCTGGGCTGGGCCGCCCTGCACATCGCTGCAAACAGCTGAACTCGGCTGGGAAGCGAAGGATTACTTGAGGAAGCAGCTGCTGTCCTCACGGCGCTCTGCCCCCTCGGCGGGGCTCGTGTGTCACTCGGGCATCAGGATGCGGCAGCGTTTCCAGTTTGGCTGCTGGCTGGGTTTGCGCTGCACTCAGCAGATGCTTATCGGTTCAGCTGTGACTCGCTGGCCAAGCCCCCAAGTGCTGCCCTCCGCCCAGGGATGAAGCGTGGGCACCCCACCCTTCCCCGGGGCCTCTTTGCTCTTTGCCCTGCAAGGCCGGAAGCCTCAGGACGGGGAGTGCCCAGCCTTGCGCATGGCTGAGATGGGGGGGGGAGGGAGGGAGGTTGGTCCACAGCTGTGGTGCGACTGGCCCCCTGCCGGCTTCCTCTCAGCCCAAGGGGGCTGCCCTCTCGCCCCAGAGATGGGAAGGAAGGAAGGAAGGACACTGGCCTGATTGGGGTGGCAAGGAACCTGGCAACCAAGGCGGGCAGACAGGCGTGAACTGGAGTGCGAGACGGACACAGACACGGGGACCTCCAGGAAGCCCCTCTTCCCACAGACCCTGCTTGGCAGAGGAGACCCCTCCCGCTCCACCACAGGATGTCCTGGAAGCCCCTCCCGGGGCGCGTGGGTTTCTCGGTCCCTTGCGTGGGGCCTGTCGCTGTCCTGCGGGGGTCCCGTCCTGCTTCCTTCCCGAAGCAGCCCTGGCAAGCCCACTCAGGTGCAGGCACCCGTCCCAGGTGCCAGGTCCTCGGAGGCAGAGCCCGGGAGTGGGCAGGGGGGTGCTGTGAGCAGGCAGCTGGCCAGGGGGCCCTTGGCAAGCCGTGCCCGTGTGCTTGGACCCTGTGCAGTGGGCAGGCATTAAGGCCGCTGGGAGGACGGTGTGCTCGCGAAGGCCAGGGCCGGCACCTCCCTTGCCCGGCATCTCCCCTGGGCCCCGCAGAGTCCCGGGAGCAGGCCCAGCTTCCTTTGGCATCGGGGTGCCCTGCCAGGGCAGAGGGGCTTCTTCCGACCCCCCAGGACTCAAGGCACGTGGCTGGCGAGGCTCGTCCTCTATTGCTCCTCTGCGCTGGGGCAGGGCTTCTCCTCCGGTCGCCGCTCCCCCGGAGGGCTGGGGCTCCTCTTCACCACGCCCGGCATCTCCACCGCCTTTGGCCAGAAGCAGCCCAGGAGGGGCAGGAGTTGGCTGCTCAGGGCCTTCGGGAGGCCGCCTGCTGCTGGCTGTCAGTGATGGGCAGAGGAAGAGGCTTCCGATTGGCAAACGTCAGAACTCGTGGGAGGGACGACGGGAGGAGCCCCTTCTGCAGGGCCAGCAGGGTTTGCAACTGTCCTGGGCAGGGTGTCAGTGGGGTGGAGGAAGAGGAGGGGGAGCAAGTGTCTCCAGAGGGCACAAGTCGCCCGGAATTTGTGGATAGTGCAAGAGTGAAGGTTGGCACCTTGGCCTGGGCTTCTGGCCCCTACTCTTCTTCTGGCTCCGCCGCAGTCAGGGAAGCGTCTGCTTTGCTGCCCTGGAGCTCCGAGTCGCTGAGGCGCTTCCTCTCCCGCCCCTGCTCTGCTTTTGTTCTGGTCCAGGACGGCGAGCGCAGGTAGCCAGCCCGGGGGTGCGGGTGGGGGTGCAGACCTGTGCAGCAGGAGGGAGAGAGAGAGAGAGAGTGGGAGCGGGTCAGGCCTCCACCTCGCAAGGACGTCTGTAGCATCAGCTTTGTGTGCAGGTGCTTGCTGGAGCGTGGCCCATCTAGACCAGTCTTCTCTTGCTCCACTGGGAACGGCTGGGGGGGGGGGTATGGAGGGTGTTCCCAGCATGCACTGCGCGGGAGCCGGATGCCAGCGGCTGAGCCCAAGACCTCCTGCCTGGCAGAGACTGCTCTGCCTCCCAGCCACAGCCCCCCCCCCTTCACAATGGCTGGAAAGAGGGCACGGCCAGTCGCAGGAGGGGCGGGGCACGGGAGAGCGCGCTTCCTGCCAGCCCAGCGCATGCTCTGCACTGAGCTCCCCTCCCTGGCGATGCCTGCACAGGAAGGTGAATTGCAGCCGGTGCGGCCTGGTCTGCTGCCCGCCTTCCCCTGCCCTCGCCCGCTCCGACTGCAGGGAGCCCTCTCATTAATTCCTCTCACCCTTTCTCACCAAGGAGGCTGACGGACGTTTTCACGCCATCTGTGCCCCTGAGAGGCAGCTGCCGCCTCCCTGCCCCCACTCCACACACCACTCTGAACCGAAGATGGAGAAGCAGCAAATCCCCCCCCCAGCTTGCTCATCACACCATTGCGCTGGCGGGGGGGGCGGCGGCCCAGAAGCGCCACACAAGCCCTCCTGGGAACTGTGGCGTGAGCTGCTTCTGCAAGCGGCTGATGAGGCCGTCAGTGGTGGCGAAAGAGGGCACCTCGGGGGTGACTTGACATTTTCGTGCTCAAACCCCAAAGCCTCCCAGCACAGGCAACCCCCCCCCCCCCCAAGACACCCGTCAAAGGCGATCTGTTTCCTGAGAACCCGGGCCGGCGGGCAAGCAGGCTCCTGAGCCCCCCCGGGCCCCGCCGATTTGCCAGCCCGGCCCCTTTTTTTTTTTTTTTTTGCTCCAGCCCCCCCTCGTTCGGCCCCAGGGCCCCCCCCCCCGGGAGTGATGAGCCGCCCCCACTGGCCCCATCCTCTGCGCGGGCCCTTGGGGGGGGGGGGGCTGGGTCTCAGCGCAGCCTGGCTCCTGTGCCCCGAACGCTGGCACTCGAAATTCTTGGAATGAAATGCGTGGCAGGAGAAAAAGCAGGGCATCCATCCTCCGAATGTGGAACGGAGCATGGCCATGTGGCTCCTCTTCTCCATTTCTGACTGTGCGGCTTAAGAGGCAGACGGGGGGGGGCAACCAGCTCTCCCCCACACAGCTTTGGCTGCCGAGTTGTATCCTCTTTGAGGCAGTTGTTTGCTTCCTGACACCCAGGGAAAGCGACAACACTCCGCCATTGTACTGAATCAACACCAGCTGACTGGGACGGCTCAAAGCCTCTCATCCCCGCCCCCCCACAGCCCCAGAGGAGGCATTTTTCCCCACCACTTCCGAAAGGTCCTCCACTCGGTGCCCCTCCAGCGTGGAAGGCGGGTCAGAGGCTTGTGGCACCACACTGGGGGGTTGCGGCAGAGCTCCTCGCCTTTGATCTTGCCTCCACCGCCCCCAACCCTGTGTGATGCAGCAAACCACCGCAGCTGCCCTCTGGAAGTTCCTCCTTTTCCGGGGCTGGAGAATCTTCCCAGATGGGAGCAGCTTCTCTCAGGCAGGAAGGTTGGGAGCAGCTGAAAACGGGCCCTCTTCAGTGTCCAGCAGGGCCTGAGGGCCACCCTGCTCCTGGTGGCCAGTCTGCAGGGAGCTGAGTGGCTGGATGAATCCACTGAAAGCCATCCGGAGAATTCAGGGTCTTGCACAGCTTGTGAGGAGCAGGCATTGCTGCAGAGGAGGCCTTCTCCCAGGCAGGAGGGCATGCCTCTTCCGGGGGGGGGTGGCTACTGAGCTGCAAGTGCACCTTCTACAGAAAAATTCAGTGCATGCAATTCACGTCTGCATTTATGGAGATGCGATCAGTTAAATTCATCCCCCAAAGCTCTGAGGCTGATGGACTTCAGGCTCCATTTGGGCAGCCACACTTACCCGCAGGGGGCTCGTTGCCCACGTTCTCGTCATCGGAGTCCGCAAAGACCTCGGCCAGCTCCTGGTCAGACATGTCAGTGAGTTCAGTGAGGTCCAGCAGGTCAAAGTGCACCTCGAGGGAGGAGATGCTGCTCAGGGGCTCTGCGGACAAGAGGGGGGGTCAGGGGCCAGCTGGCCTTGGCTCTTCAAGACCACTCACAGGCTGCGTTTCGACAGAACTGCTTATCGTGGCAAATCAAGAACCCAACCTCCGCAAACGCACACGCACAGAGAGAGAGAGAGAGAGAGAGAGAGGGACTAGATGCAGCTCCTGATCTGGAACCGCAGCCCAGGATCCTCCTGACGGCCCCAGACAGACAGCCGTGTGCCACTGCCTGCCATGAAGCTCTCAGGGCTGCCCCCCCGCCGCCGCCTGAGCTGCCCTCTGTGGCAGGAGGTTGTCAGCAGCCACTGCCTGTGTGTGCACCAGGTGGCTCCAAAGAGAAGCGGACCTCTGGGGCCAGCACAAAAACCTGTCGTGTACAACAACGTTTCGGATCGTGCAACCCTGAGGCATGCCCCGTTCTGATCGCCACAAGCCAACAGCCAACGAAGTGCCTCCCCAGCCAGTGAGCTCCCTCAGGACAGCTTTGCTGGGGGTCCAGGAGGGCTCAGCAGGCTCCCGTGGCCAGGCCCCCCCTCCCACCCTGTACTCACGCCTGCGCTCTGCAACCTGCAGCAACCCTGCCGTGGGGGTGGGCACCCCTCCCTCCTCCTCCTCGCTGGGGGGGCCGGAGGGCTCTTCCACCAGTCCATGGATGGGGGTGATGGTGGGGGCTGCTCGCTCCGGCGGCGTTTGGGCCTCTTTCATCAGCTCTGAAATCACAAAGCGTGCATTTATGGCGGAGGGTGGGTGGGTTTACTGGGGAAAGGAGGGCCGGAGCAGAGGCCAACAGGACCCAACCCTTCCCTGGCAGCCCACAGGAGCTCCCGGCAAAGAGGAAGGGGCCACTATGGACACCCCACTGCCCAACTCACAACGAAGGAACTGCCAGCGGAGCTACGCAGACGGGTGCGGGACAAAGCTGCCGCGCAGCAGGCCTGCCTCGCTTGAGAAGGGCACCGCAGAGCTCCCTCTCCTGCAAGGGCTCTGCAGGGAGCAGCCACGGGGTCTGCCTGGCGCAGGGCAAACAAAGGCTGGTTGCCTGGAGAAAGAGGCCACCACAGCTGAGCTCTGGCCATGGGCCAGGTGGGGCTTGGATGACCCCCGCCCCGGACCATCAGACCTGCATCCCCCCTGGGGCTGACGGCCACACCAGCAGTTCAGGGGCAGCAATGTCATTCCAAAGCTTCATAAGGGCGCCTTTAAAGCGCCAAAAGACTCTCTGTTGTGTTCCCTTTTAAAGAAAAAAGGAAAGCAGCAGGACCGTTGCATGCTGGCTGTTGATGCGCAGGAACCAAGCGCCTCCCATCCCACGAGCTCCCACCTGAGCTCACATCCAGTGCAGTCCAGCCACAGGTGGGCCTCCTAGGGCTGCAGTCCCCGGCACACACAGAGGAACTTCACTCTGCATAAGCATGCGCAGGACAGCGTGGGAGGGGGCAACCAGCCAGTCCAGGGAAGGGACTCCACCCCCACGCCCAGCACGGTCTCCACCCAGCACGGCTGCTTTTGCCAGGATCCTGCCCTGCCCCTCCTGCCCCTGAGGTCTGGCACGGCCCTTGGGAGCCAGAGGACGGGCACAGCAGCCCCACACATATACCGCCCTGCACAGAACAAGCCAGCACCACTCTGCACACAGGTGCCTTTCAAGCAGGACGCCCCCCCCCCCCCCAGCAGCCCCAGGACCCCGGGGGGGGGGGGCGGCAGGACCCCCCCCCCCACACACCCCTTCTCTGTCGTCATGATTGATTTCCCCCTTGATTCATTTTCGTCCCGGAGCCCGGCCAGCCGAGGAGGAGCAGGATGGCACCACTCCAGGGAGGGGGGAAGGGGGCGTCACAGCAGGTGCCAGGGACCAGTCTGGACAGGGGCTCCGCACAGGCCTGAGCCCCTGGCTGCTCTCTGAGGACGGAGCACAGTCAGGTGAAGGTGCTGGGACTCCAGACTGCCTGGCCGCCCCGCGCTTGGCCCCCCTTCTTGGCCCTGGTTACTTAGCTAACCCCCAGCCTGAGTTCCGGAGGTCCCAGGCTTCACGCATCACTGTGGCTTGGTGAAGGGCCCACTTGATGAAGCCACCCTCCTCCTCCTCCTGCTTTCTCTCTTATTAACCGGGGATCTCCCTGCATGTGCTTACGGGGCAAGGAGGGGCGGTACCCACACTGCCTGCTCTGCCCCGCCTTAGGGTGTGTGCGGAGAGTCACTGTGGACCTCTGAGTGACAGCAGCAGGTTACCAGGACTCCGCCCCCGCCCCCCCGCCCCTGCCCATAGGATCGCCCACAAGACGAGAGGGTCCCGATGCTTTTGAGACAAAATCCCAGGGGTCAGAGGGAGATTTCAAAATCTGGAAACAAGTCTGCATGTTAAAAAATAAAAAAATAAAAAAAAAGGTTGAGGAAGGATGAGGCCAAAGTGTCCAGCCCTTGCGAGCGGAATCCAGGGTCTGCACAGCTTTCTCCAGCCCCCCCCCCCCAAATTCCAGCACCCATAATGGAGAATGTTAGCTAAAAAAAGCCAGCCATATGTCAAGCGCTGGCCGGCCAGGGGTGAGGAGGGCAATTGTCCGCCCCCCCCCCCCATTTCTGCAGCAGCACTGCCCTCCCCACCCCACGGACAGCGTCCCTGTGCCCCCCCCTGCTGCTGCTGCTCTGCCCTCCACCTGGCTCCATGTCTGGTGCTGCCACCCAGAACCCAGGCAGGCCAGGGGTGGGGGTGGGGGGCTTTGGAAAGCTGGGACCTCCTTCCCGCAGCTGCTGACTCACGGCACAAGGGCCTCCCTCCTCCTCCTCCTGCACCGCTGGGAGAGGCAGGCTGTGGTGCAGAGGGGTGAGCAGGCGGCCAAGGCCAGGCCGAGGGTGGAGAGGAGGCCCTTGCTGAGAATCACCCCCAGATTGAGCCGCATCGCTCAGGGGGGCATCAGGAAAGGTGAGGGGGCTGAGCTGCTCCGCTTCAATCCAGGCCAATCATGTGGCAGTTCAGTGGTGGGAGAGGGAAGAAGCACACGTGAGCCTGCCTTGCGGGGGGGGGGCTCCTGCCTTCCTCCACTACTGCCACCTCCAGCGGGGCACTGCCGACTGCCCGTCACGCCCCCCCCCCGTCAGCAGGTGTGGGGCACTGTCCTCCGGGGACTCCGCCGCAGCTGTGAGCGTGCCAAGGCTCTCCCTCCGCTCCAGATGGTGTGGGCGCCTCCCTCCCACGAGGCGATGATGGGCGACGGCTGAAGCACCGGCACCCCACGCCAGCCCCGCGGATCGGCTGCGCTCCCTGCGGACACTCGGCGGCGGGGCACAATCGAGCGCCACAGCCCCGCCCCGGGCGCGCCTCCAGCCCCGCCCCGCCCCGCCCCGCCCCAACCGAGCCTCAGGCGAAGCGACGGCGCTCCCCACAAGACACGCATTCGCACCTGCCCGCCATCACGGGACCCCCCACAGGGCGCAGATTCCAGTCACACCCCACTGCGTGCACCATCCACCCCCCGGAGACCCGCCCCGCCCTCCGCCCCAGCTGCCAGCCCCGACAGCCGGCTCGTTGCAAGCTGCCGCCCCCTGCCTGGCTCCTAAGGGGGGGGGACTTCCTCGGCTCCCCAGGAGCTACTCAAGCAGAGAGCTCTGCGCCCCCCCCCCACTCTACGATGGGGCGCTGCTGGAGGACCCTACGCTGAACACCTAGCGGGGGGGGGGGTTGGGGTTAAGATGCTCCGTCGCCAGCCTGCCGCGTTCTGGGGGCCTCCCTGAGCTAAGCCCCAAAGTGGTGGGCTGCGCTGGGGCGGACCGGGCTGGCCGGGCACTGCCTCGCCTGCCTTCAGGAGGGTCCCGGTCGGTCTGGCTGCTCCCTCCAGCGAACCCCGCCCGGAGCAACTCCTCCGAGGAGCCGCCGGCGAAAGCCGGGTCGCGCCGCCACTCGGGGAGGGGGCGAGCCCTGGGGAGGCGGCCCCGCCCCCACACTTACCCGGGGGAGCGGCCGCTCCCGGCGTCTCCATCCGCGCTTGCCGCCCAGCACTGGCCACTGCGCCGCAGCCGCCCGAGCGGGCGAGCGCACATCCCGGGGAGGAACAGCAGCGGGGCCCAGCCGGAGCGGCAGCCCCGACGATGCACGCCCAGCAGCGGCGGCTGCCCGCCTGGCACTGACTGGCCGAGGGGAGGGGGACGCCGGAGGAGCGGCTGGCTCCCAGCCCGGAGTGGCGGCGCAGGGAGGGGGGCGCGCGGACCCGCGCACAGTCCCGAGCGGAGGCGGAGGAGGGCGCCCTCTGAGCACACGCAGAGTGTGCCGGAAGGGGGCTGAGAAGGAGCCTGCCGGATCCGCGGGAGGGCCGCTGTCAGGCGGTGGGCGAGAGAGGCAAGGACCCGATTCAGCAGACGGCAGCGCCGATCTCAGCGGCAGGCCTCCCAGCGACTGGACGGAGAGGGCGCCTGAATGGAGCCTCCAGAGGCGGCGGCAGACCTCTGAATGCGCGCGGGGGGGGGGAAGCAGTCGGGGAAGGCTGTGCCTGCGTGCCTAGCATGGGGGCTTCCTACCCCCACCCCCGAAGCGGTATGCGGGACTAGACGGGTCTTTGGCCTGATCCTGCGTATGTTAGGCGCGACAATTAGGATAGAACCTCCAGGTGCCGAGGGAGTCTACCCCCAAAAGTCCATCACTGCTGGGCGGGGGCAAAGAGCGGGGGTCGTTGGCTGCTGTTGCAGTGAAGATGCCGGGAGGGGGGTGGGGTGCCTGACGTCTTCCTAGCAAGGCTCTCCTGCAAGTGCCCGGGGGTGGCACTCCCCCCCCCACTCCATCCCCGTAACAGCTTCTCAAAACGCGACCAGGCACGAGTCCAAGTGGAAGTCCCCCCCCCCCAACGATGCCAGCCGGCGACGCCCCCGGGGCTGCCTGCCTGCTCGCCTGGCCGGCTCCGCTTGGAGAAAGACGCCCGGACGAGCGTCAGGAGAGCAGCCCGCGCCCCCAGGCTGCATTCCTAACCGCGCTCAGCATTGCGGACTCTGACCGGCAGCGCCTCGCAGCCCGGCTGTGCTGGAGCTGCCGTCCGGGATGGAGCCCGGCGTCTCCCGCGCACAAGGCACCCAGGCCGGCCAGGGAGGGGGCGGTGAGGCTGCAGCCTGGCGGGACGGGGCTTGCGTTGCCCAGGGCGCCCTCCCTGGAGATGCAGCGGGGCAGAGCCTGGCCGTCCTCTGCAGGGGCTGCGGCCCCTCCCACGCCGTCGTGCTCCCTGCTAATTGCTGCATTTTGCACTTTATCGATTGCCACGGGACAGGCGGGTGCGGGAAGGCTCCCCTTGGAGGCGGCGGCAGCGAATAGACCCCCGCTTGGAACCCCCCCGGCAACTCTCCGCCTCCCGCCACGCCTGTTGCTAGGGGCGGGACTCGTTGCTAGGGGCGTGCCCGGGAGAGCCGGACTTCTCGCGAGGTTGGGCGGCGGTTGCTGGGAGACGCGGAGACTCCCGGGCCTGGCCGGCGAAGGGCGCCTCTGCGGCAGCCGCCAACATGGTCAGTGCGCGGAGCGGCGGGGCGCCCCCGGGGCTTGGACCCCTGGCGGGCGCAGGGCCCCCTCGGGCCCCTCCAGTGAAGCGCAGGCAGCAGGGAGGGGGGGGGTCTGTCCGCCTGGTGGGGCTCTGAGCGGGGGCTCCCCTGGTTGGCCCTGCAGGACGGGCAGGAGCCGTGGCGTGGCCGGAGGTGACGGACCCCGATTGGGCTTGGACAGGGGCTCAGCGGGAGAGCGCCCGAAGGTCCTCCCGGCACGCTCAGGCCCCGACGGGATGGCTGCGTTGGGCTGGGGCCAGGAGGCGCACGTGCCAACCCCCGGCCGGCCAGCTTGCTTGCGTGGCCTCTGGCCAGCCGGTCTCCTGCCTGGCCTGCCTTGCAGGGCTGTTGTGCCACCTTGACCTCCTAGGAGGGAAGACAAAGTGAAGCGCGGCAGAAGCAGCAGGCAGTGGTGTGTGTGTGTGTTTGGACATGGATCTGTGACTCCATCGGTGCACCAGACATCGCGCTGCAGCTGGTCTTCTTTTCTCGCTCTCCCTGTTCCCTCCCTGCAGGCACCCAAAAAGAAAGAGAAGAAAGGTGGCAAGAAGGGCAAAGGCAAAGCAGTGGTGGATGTCCTGCCCCCGGAGGGCATGACCAAGGAGCAGGTGAGCCTCGCAGGCCTGGGCCGTTGGTGCTTCACCGCCTGAAAGGAAGGGCTCAGACAGGAAGCCACGTGCGTGCCCGGCCCACTCCCACTGTCCCCAGCCTGCAGCTACCGCCCATTACCAAATGATCGTTTGGGCGGAATCAGAGAGGCCTTGGTGGTATTCCCCAAGACTATTCTGGACCGATCGCGCTGTAGCGTTGTGAGTCAATGTGCCCATTTCCGTAAGAGACCTGCCTTGGTGAAGCCCAGCCTCTCCGGGCAGATGAGCGGGGCTTCTCTTCTTCCCTCCTGAAGGGCATGGCAGCACCCTGCGTGTTGGTGGGTATTGGCCAGCGGGGCCTTTGGCTGACTCTCTCTCTGGTCCCGCAGCTGGAGGAGCACATGGGCCGCATCCGTGAGGAGCTGGACCGCGAGCGGGAGGAGCGCAACTACTTTCAGCTGGAGCGAGACAAGATCCACACCTTCTGGGAGATCACCCGGCGGCAGCTGGATGAGAAGAAGGCGGAGCTGCGCAACAAGGACCGTGAGATGGAGGAGGCCGAGGAGCGGCACCAGGTGGAGATCAAGGTGAGCTCAGGGGGGGGGCACTCCAGGCTGAGCAGAGGACTCCCGCCGCAGGCCGTCACAGGGGGACCCCCGGCCTGCCTGGTCTTCCTCTCCCCTTAGGTGTACAAGCAGAAAGTGAAGCACCTGCTGTACGAGCACCAGAACAACATCACGGAGCTGAAGGCGGAGGGCACCGTCTCCATGAAGCTGGCCCAGAAGGACCACCGCGCCCACGAGATGGAGATGCGCAAGGACGTGCGCACCCTGAAGGTGGAGCTGAAGGAGCAGGAGCTGGCCAACGAGATGCTGGTGAAGAACCTGCGCCTGGTAGGTCTGGCTCAAGGGATGCCCGTGGGGTCAGGGGACAGGGCTGGGCTTGGGAGCTTGCTTGGAGAAGCGGCCCTCCGCCTGCCCGCCTGCCAGGCCTGGGGCTAACCAGCGCCATCTCCTTGGCAGAAACAACAAGAGGACACGACGCGGCTGCGGAACAACTTTGAGAGACAAGTGAAAGGTCAGTGCTGGGAGAAGGTGGAGCCAGGAGCCCCCGCCCAGGGCCCCCTTCCGCTCCCACGCTCAGTGAAGATCCGTGGTCTTTAGCGGGCCCCTGTGTCCCCTCTTCCCGAAGGAACCACAGCACAAGAGCTGCTTCCCTGTGGCGTACTCTCACACTGCTGGGAATTGTGCGTCTGTGTGTGAGAGAGATTATTTCTAGCCCCACGAATGAGGCTGATCTGGCCCTTACATTGTGTAAAGGGATGAACCACTGTGGCCGCCTAGATGGCGCCTGTTACCCCCCCAGTCAGGGCCTGCAGGCAGCGGCCCTCTCCTGTGGTTGCTTCCGGATATGGGTATCCTGTGGTCCTCGGAACATAGAGGCTCCCTTCATAGCTGTATCTGTCCTTCCCCTTAAATGTCCTTAACTTGAAGCAGGGAGGGGCGGCCTTAGAAGCCTCTGCCAGCCCCTCATCCTTCCCTCCACAGAAGTTGTTTGCTTATTGTCTGAGCCTTCCTTGTGCCCGCTTGTGGCTTCTGCCACTTCCCCGTCAGCCTCTCCCTGGGCCGGGGCCTCGGTCTGCCCCCAGCCCCGAGCAGCCTCCCGGCCCCACACGCCCGGCCTTCTCGCCCGCTTGCCTAGTGCAGCACTCAGCCATCCCTGGGCGCTGCTCCCCCAGAGATCGAGGCCAAGTACGAGCGGAAGATGCGCGTGCTGCGCGATGAGCTGGACCTGCGCAGGAAGACGGAGATCCACGAGATCGAGGAGCGGAAGAACGGGCAGATCAACACCCTGATGAAGAACCACGAGAAGGCCTTCAGCGACATCAAGAACTACTACAACGATGTCACCCTCAACAACCTCGCGCTCATCAACACCCTCAAGGTACCACACCGGTGAGGGCAGTGACCTGGCACCCTGCTGGTAGTGCCCACTTACGTGCCCTTGGGCATAGCCAGGGATCTGGACCTCCTCCTCCGGTGAGGGCCTTGCGTGTCGTTCCCCCTGGGGGCACTGCCAGTGCCGCAGGGGACAAGAGCCCATCTGGGGCAAGGCTTGAGTTGCACCTTCTGCGGTCGCCGGGGAAAAGGTTCAGCTGACTTCACCGGGTCTGCCGGGGAAGTGGGCGCCAGGAGGGCCTCGTGCTCATGGCAACCTTCCGGAGAGGTGGCTGCCAGGAGAATGGGCTGGAGCTCGGTGCTGGCACCCACCCACCCCACCCCCGTGTGCCCTCCCTGGAGCGCAGGAGCAGATGGAGGAGATGAAGAAGAGGGAGGACCACCTGGAGAAGGAGATGGCCGAGGTGCTGCTGCAGAACAAGAGGCTGGTGGAGCCGCTGCAGCGAGCCCGCGACGAGGTGAACGAGCTGCGGAAGAAGCTGGCCCACTACGAGCAGGACAAGTCGCTGCTGGCGGTGAGCACCCCCAGCCCCCACCCCAACCCCCGGCCTCCTTCCTGACCTGGGCAGGGAGCTTTGGGTCACTCGCAAGGGCCTCCTGCTCTCCAGGTGGGCACGGGCTGACAGTCCTCTTCACAGTCCTCTGCTCTGCCCCTGGATCCTTTGGCAGCCACGATAACCCCCTTCCCTTCCCTTCCCATCCAGACCACACAGGCCCGCCTGAAAGTCAGTCAGAAGGACCTGAAGGACCTCCAGTGGGAACAGGAAGTGCTCCAGCAGAGATTCAGCAAGGTGAAAGCTCATCTCGCGCCGTGTGCAAAGGCGCTCAACCCGGCTTGCAAGCGCACGTAGTGCAGAGGACCTGCAGAGCTCAGGCTTCGTGGGCTCGGCTGACAAGAGCTCTGTGGCCTGGCTGCTCCTCTGGTTGTGCTGGGGCCCTGGAGAGGCTGGGAGGGGAGGGACCAGCTTTGTGAGTGGTCCGGCGCAGGCTCCCCTCCCACAGGCCCAGGGCAGGGCTGCTCCCAGGTGTTCCTGGGTGGGAGCTGCAGGCCAGAGAGGTGGACTGAGCTTGACCCAGGACTGGGCGTTCCTTTCACCCCTCCAGCGTTAGCTGGGCCAGCCTCCATGGTTCTGCTGGAGGGGCAGAAAATACGGCTTGTGAGAGTGTCCTGGCCCAAGGGGTGAGGGTGGGGGGGGCCTTCCTGTTGCGTTCCCAGAGAAGCCTGGCTGTGCTCTTGGCAGGGCACCCTCGTGTCAGTCATTCATGGCTCCCCAGAGCACAGCCACCCTCGAGTAGGGGCAGCCCCCCTTCTCCTCTCCAGTTCCTGGGCTTGCGGGGGGACGGGGACGGACTGTGGTTGAATCCTGTTTGGCCAGGGAATGTTCTCCCCAGCGCAGCTCATTAAGCGGAGGGCCTCATTTGCCCTTCACCGTCGATCTGAGGCCGTGCGAACAGCCCGTGCTTAAAGCAGCAGCTTGGGAGACGTGCCAAAGGAGGGGACTCTCATTAGCCAGAAGTGGGTCAGGCAGCTGCCCCCCCTTCTGCTGCCTGGGAGTGCGGGGGGGGGGGAGGAACGCTCCTCCGCCTCAGAACACATTCCAGTGCTCCACTGGGGCTGAACCCAGAGCCGGTGACTCCCTGGGTGGCCCCTGGACTGGAAGTGCCTCAAATGGGGACGAGAGGTGGCTCCAGGGAAGGGGCAAGTGCCTGCATGGGGAGAGGGTGGCAGGCCAGGGTGTCAGCTCCCTGGGAAAGTCTGAACCCCACGGACCTGACAAGCCGCCTTCCCCCTCCCTCGGCACCTCTCTGCATGCATGGCCCTGCCCCTTGGCACTTATAAAGCAGGCAGCCTCTGGGGCCTCTAAGAACCCTGCCGTACGCTGTTTCAAGTGCATACAAGCTGTTCAGAACTGCGGCATGACCCACAAGCAAGTTGGAAACCGTCAGGGCCATCGGAGGGCTCGCGACCGTGACCAGCGTGTAGCTGCTGGGTCTGCTCCTGCCTTCTTGGTGCAGTTCCCCCAATACAGTGGGTTGGCTTTGACTGGCCGCCTGGCCCCCTTGCCAGGCCTGCTCCCAGGAGTGCCTCTCGTGGGGCTTCACGCAGAGTGCAGTCAAGAGCCTTGGGGCCAAGACCTCGTGCGCCCCCCGACCCCCAGGGGCTCAGCCTTTGCTCTGCTGCAGTGTCTGTCTCTAACCGGTGGGTGCTGAGCCTGTGTGCGTGTGTGTGTGTGTGTGTGTGGGGTTGTCTGCAGGTGCAGGAGGAGCGGGACACGCTGTACCTGCGGTTCACCAAGGCCATCAACGAGGTGCAGCAGAAGACAGGCTTCAAGAACCTGTTGCTGGAGCGGAAGCTTCAGGGCCTCTCCAGCGTCCTGGAGAAGAAGGAGGTGCAGCTGAACGAAGTGCTCGCCGCCTCCAACCTCGACCCCAGCGCCCTCTCGGTGGTCACCCGCAAGCTGGAGGTACTGAGCCCCAACCCCTCTTTGGGGCACGGGGCCCTTGGAGCCCCGTAAGAAGCAGCCTCTTGCCCTCCTGGCCGTGCAGGTGTAGGCCCAGGTAGTAGAACTTCCAGTGGGCAGAGAGGAGGCTTCCCTGGGCATCTCCACGTTCCCTGCAGCTGGACATGCGGCTCAGCAGAGTCCTTGCACGGGCCAGCGCCTCGCTCCCCCACCCCCGCCGGCCCTCCTGCGCTGGTCGTAGGCCAGCGGCGGCCCGTCCCGGAAGGGTCAGGCAACTGCTCCTGGGGCGGCCCTGGGAGCCCCTTGCTCAGCAAGCCGGGCCTACACGGGCACTTCCCTCCACCCGCCCCACTCACGCACAGGTGCTCTTCCTTCGCAGGACGTGCTGGACTCCAAGAACAATGCCATCAAGGACCTGCAGTACGAGCTGGCCAGAGTGTGCAAGGTGAAGTGGGGGGGGGCGTGGACCCCCCCGGAGGAGTGGTGGGCCCCCCCGGCCCCCCTCACCCCCTGCACTGGCCTCCTTCACTCCCAAGCCATTCATGCCAGCAGGGGCCACGGGATCGGCCGCAGGCAGCGCGAAGGGGGGTTCCCGGGTGCCGCTGAGGCCCGTTCTGGAGCGGCCCCCTCCGCTCGCGGCCCACATGGCACCTGCTGGCCCGAGTCCCATTTCTCTGAGCGGAACCGCCTCAGCCATTCCTGGCCTTTTCCCCCAGAGGTGCCTCTTTCTGCCCCTCGCCCTGCCGCCGCGCCTCCTCGTGGGGTGGGGCGAGCAGTGCCCAGACGGTGCAGGGCGGAGGCCTCGCGGGCCTTGTGTGCCAGCCCTGCCTGCAGGCTGGGGAAGGCCTCGCACCAGGGCGAGTGGTGGCCGTGCTGCGCTCCCTGCGGCTGGCGCCCCGTGCGGGGTCAGGGGCGGGGCTTCTGCGTGCAGGCCGAGGGTCTCAGGGCCTGGCTCTGGGTCCAGTGGTGGGGGGTGAGGAGACCCCTCCGTGCACAGAGCCCTGGGAAGCCACGGCCAGTCCCAGGAGCCCAAGTGGCGGGAGCGCCCCGCGGTCTCTCGGGGGGGGGGCAGGCGCTGCTCACGTTCCCTCGGCCGCTCTCTCCTTGACGTCCCTCCCGGTCTCCCATTGCAGGCGCACAACGATCTGCTGCGGACCTACGAGGCCAAGCTGACGGCCTTCGGGATCCCCCTGGACAACCTGGGCTTCAAGCCCCTGGAGACCTCGGTCCTGGGCCAGACGCTGGGGCAGGGCCCTGCTGGACTGGTCGCGACCCCCACGTAGCAGGGCCTGGCCCCTCCCTGGGGAGGGCCTTCAGCGTGACCCTTGGGTGCCGCCACCTGCTCCTGCCGCAGCTTTGCGGGGAGGAGGGGAGCGGCCCCCTGGACGGAGACGGGGCTGGCCGGCCAAGCTGTCCTGCTGCTGCATTAAACAGGCTGCCTCGCTCCAGCCGCGTCCTGTGCCCAGTCTCTGCCAGGGCTTGGGGGCTCTGGGAACCCTCCTCCCCACCCCCAGCCCCAGCCCCAGCCCCGGACGGCCTGAGAAGCCTCTTCGACAACAGCCACAGCAGCTTCCACCCTCTGGCAGCCCCAGCAGAAAACGGTGCCCCAGAAAACAGTGCCGCAATCGTGGGAAGGCAGCCGTTTATGATGATCGCATTCTGCTTGGGGGGGGGGGTGCGTTACTTGTGACAAGGTCTGGCCCCTGCATTGCCCGCTGGAGGCACACTTGAGCATGGGCCATGAGCTCAGAGCCAGCCTCCCGGCGCAGCCACTGCGGGAAGGGCAGCCCAGCGTCCTGCAGGTCCTCTAGCTGCCCCTGTAGGTGGTGTAGGAGTAGGGGCTGAGCAGCAGCGGGATGTGCACCTTCCGTTGCCCCTTCGTGATGGTGAAGACGACCTGCAGGGAGGGAGGAGAGAGGC
Source organism: Lerista edwardsae (assembly GCA_029204185.1). Classification (NCBI taxonomy): domain Eukaryota; kingdom Metazoa; phylum Chordata; class Lepidosauria; order Squamata; family Scincidae; genus Lerista; species Lerista edwardsae. The sequence goes on from JAJKFI010000088.1 coordinate 3,588,050, forward strand.
AGGCTGAGGCCCCGCGCAGAGGTGGGGCGGAGCTCCCTCAAGGGGTCGAGGGGCCAGGCCCAGGCCGCTCTGCCGAGGCTGTGCTGTAGCCGTTCTGCCTGCTCTGATCCTCGGGGCGGGGTGGGGGGGCCGCCTGGCTCACTGGGCTGCTCCACTCTCTGCCCTGAGCCAGAGACTCAGTGCCTGGCACTGTCCCCTGAGGCCATCTCCGGCCTTGCTGCTCTGCTGGAGGGGCTCCTCTCCTGCCGGGGGGAGGGCAGGGCAGGGTGGCCAGTTTCGGGGTTAGGGGCTGAGACTCACCTCGGCGTAGGGGAAGAAGCTGGTGTGGCCCTGCTGCTGCCAGTAGGCCCCCGTCTCGAAGCGCACCCTGTACGTGCCGGGCTGCAGCTGCTGGGGGAGGCGCAGGCGCCCGTCATCGTTGGTGGTGCTGCAACGATAGGAGGCGCGGCTGAAATGGCGCCGGAGCCAGCGTGGAGGCCCCAGCCCAGGGGTCGGCCAGCCCTCGCCGGCCCTCACCTCAGGTATAGGTCTTTCCACTGTTTCCCGTCCTCGCTGCGCTGAGAGAACTGCACGGCCACGCCCTTCCCTGGCAGGCCGGTGACCACGTTCAGCACGTGGACGCTCAGCTCCGCTTGCTGTGCGTTGCACGAAGCCGCAGCCTGGGAGGCAGGAGAGAGGAAACCCTGAACAGCTTGACTGCCTCCCCCCGGCCCCCCCCTCCACCAGGGTCAGTGCCGGTGGCAGCCAGAAGAGGCCAGGGAATGTGGTGTCCCCTGCTGGTCCTCCTGCCCCCCGGCGAAGGCACGTCAGCCCATGGCAGCCCCCCTGCATGGCCCCTGGGCTGCCCCTGCCACCCCCACACCCTCCTCAGTGGTCACGGAGCGGAGACAGAAAGGCCGTGACCAGGCCTGGCAGGCAGGACACCAGGGCAGCCCCTTTTCCTGGCCCGTTACTGAGCTGGGTTTGGGTGCGTCAAAGTGTGCGGGGCTGGCACTGTATCGGGGGTGGGGTGGGGTGGGGTGGGGGGTGGCCTTCATAGGTGGGGGCGTTTGCTTGCAGGCCCGGGGAATGGGCTTGCTTCCCCTGGAGGGTGGGGGGATGGCAGTCGTTCTGCCCCTCCAGGGCTGAGCCCACCAGCCTTCACTGCGCGCCTCACCTCTGCCCCTTGTGGGCCTGCCGTGGGCGGCAGCTGCTTCGCCTCGTTCATTCCGTCCAGCTCAGGCTGTTCCTGCTACAACCCCACCCCCCACAGCTCCTCCTCCTCAGTAGCCATCGTGACCCAGCCCAAAACCTTAACCCTTGGCAGGAGCGCCTACTGCCCTGCAGCCCCTTGGAAAGGCCTGCCGGGGGTCAGAGTGGAGAGACCCCTCCTGTGGCACCTTTCCATTTCATGCACTTCGGAACAAGTGGGGCCAGTGCCCGGAGGGAGCAGGAGGGACACACTGGAGCAGGATCCAGCCAACCAACCAATTAAAATAGGACACATGAGGAACTCCAACGTTTCTGTGGGCGGGTGAAGTACCGTGATGGTAACTGCTGTCGTCGTGCTGGTCAAGGCCGCTCCCTGCATGTCGGCTGCTTGGAGCCCACCACTGCCTGCCTCACCTCTGCCCACTGTCGGCAGCAGCTGTTCCCCTGGCTCATCCTGTCCTGCTCAGGCTGTTCCTGCTCCACCCCCACCCCCCACAGCTCCTCCTCCTCCTCCTCAGTAGCCATCGTGACCCAGCACAAAGCCTTAACCCTTGGCAGGAGCGCCTACTGCCCTGCAGCCCCTGGAAAAGGCCTGCCGGGAGTCAGAGTGGAGAGACCCCTCCTGTGGTCCATTTCCGTTTCATGCACTTCGGAACGAGTGGGGCTGGCGCCCGGAGGGAGCAGGAGGGACACACTGGAGCAGGATCCAGCCAATTACCAAAAGACACATGGGGAAGTCCAGCATTCCTGCCTCAGGATGGAGCAGGGGGCGACACCCCCCCCATTGGAGCTGTCCTCGCTGTCGTCTTTGGGGGTGGCACAAGCACCAGGCCCTGCTCACTCGTGTTCATCCCTTCAGGCCCAGGTCCCCCCACGATAACCAGCCCCCCACCCTGTGGTGCAGAAGACAAATCCTACCTGAGAGAGGAGGAGGAGGAGGCCACACAAGACGGCGCCCCCCAAGTGCAGCATGTTGCCCTGTCGCAGCTCCTGCTCCCTGCCCTTGCCTGAGCCACTGGCACAAGAGAAGCTGGCACTGATGACTCAGCGCAAGCCAAGGACAGGGTGGACTCATGGGGTGGCCTCAGCGGCTCAGGGCGGAACGGACCAGGGTGCAGCCCCG
>JAJKFI010000089.1:0-28669 GCA_029204185.1 Lerista edwardsae
TACCGCACCTGTGCCAGCCGACTTCAGCTGGCTCAAGAGCAGTTCTGGGTGGGGAGAGGGAGGGAGGATGTTTCTGAGCAGGCTGGGAGGGAGAGGGAGGCTGGTCTGGGATGCGGCATTAGGTTCTTGTCTCCAGGCCACGTGGCCCCAATTCGGGCCATGCGGCATCCTCGGCTCTTCATCTGCTAAACAGCAGGCACAGATCTGAGGAACCCATAGGCACGGGTGGCACTTACCCCAGGGGAAGGGCACGAACGTGTCCTTGCCCCAGGGAGGTTCCTGCCTCCTCCAACTTGCGCTGGATACCACCAGCCTTGCCGTTCCAGTTAGGAAGGTTAGCAAGTTAGGATTGCGCCCTGAATGATTGTTTGTTCCTTTTCTGATATGATAAGAAGCAAAGGATCTGACATGGGGAAAGGAAAGGATCTGATATGGGGAGGGGAAAGGATCTGATATGGGGAGAGGAAAGGATCTGATATTTTTTGGGGGAGTGGGCACATCAGCATGCATCTTTTACAGTGTAACATGTAATGTTGTGATAAATGCACAGTATGTTTCATTCTCACAATCTCTCCCTTTTTTGGAGGATCTGGCAAACTGGGCAAATGCAGATGTGTTTATGATTTATGTCACATGTTGCATCTTGTGTACCACAGTGGGAGTAAAATGTTGGTATGTGCACTGAACCACCTAAGTCTTACCTGTTTGATGTAGGATTTTTTGTTGTTGAAAACTACTCTCTCGAGCCCTGGGGAAAGGAATAGGTTAGAAGGCTAAAATTATTTGGACATTCCAGAAGTTTGTAGAGATTTCTTGCTGTGACAAACCAACTCTTCTATGCTAAAGGAGCTTTTGCTACCTCAGGAGAACTTTTGAGGACTGGCCTTGGAATTGATTGTGACTTAAATAACAGTCAGCTAAGATAAGCAGCTGTGACAGCTGTCACCTGGACTGGCAAACTGGTGCATGATCAAATGGTAAGTACAGTGAAAATAATTAATAAACTGCTCAAAATATAAAGATAGGGCGGTTTGTTTTATTCAGTTATCTCCTAAAACAGAATCCTTTGACACTGTTGGTCTGTGTCTGGATCAAGCGAACAAGAGCAGAAGGCAAGCAGGCAGGATGCCAAGCACTCTCCATATCAAATAATTGTCTCAGTTTTGTGCATTCTCATTTTAAATAATCACCAATTTTTCTTCATTGAGGTATTAATTTCAGTTAGGGCACAATCCTAACCCACTTTCCAACACTGCCATAGCTGTATCAATGGGGCATGTTCTGCATTCTGCAGTGAAGTAGTCATCCCGGCCCCCTCACAACAGGTAGGGGAATGTTTGTTCCCTTACCTCTAAGTTGCATTGCCTTTACCCCAGTGCTGGAAGGCTAGGATTGTGCCCGTAATTGTTGAAAACAATTAAAATGTCATTTATGTTGAGCTGTATGTAGATGCTACTACTATGTTCAGCTGTATGTGGGTTCAGGCAATCAATCAATCAATCAATCAATCAATCAATCAACCAACAGGTACTTATATACCACTTTTCAACACGAAGTTCACAAAGCGGATAACAGACAAATAGTAATAATAATAAGGTTAAATGGCTCCCTGTCCCAAACGGCTCACAATCTAAAAAAAAGGCAGACCACCAGCAACAGCTACTAGAAAGACTGTGCAGGGGTGAAGAGGGACAATTACTCTCCCCCTGCTAAATATAAGAGGAACACCACTTGAAAAAGTGCCTCTTGCCCAGTTAGCATGGGTAATGCTATCTGATTGGCCCTTACTCCAAGAGAAATGGACACAAACATGCTGTAAGCACACTGTGGGGATGTCCTGTGTCCCCTAGCCCAGATCAGAATGGGGCAGAAAGGGGCACCCTCCAGTTGTATTCATGGAACTGTCTTTGCTGAGTGCCTGAACTCGCTGACCCCTGCAGGAGGGTCTGCTGATACCACCCAGAAAGCCTTCTCCTGTTGCCTTAGTGGTGAGATAAAAGGGGAGTATGTGTTACCCACTTCCTCTTCATTTCTACAGGACAGCTTCCCTGAGCCACTGCCTCCCTGTGGCTGCAAAGGCCACACAAAAGCCTTTGAACTGGAGCATGCCTTATGGACATATGCAGTTCTGCCCCCTTCCCAACCTAGAGCCTGCTCTCCAGTGCTCTTGTTGACAAAGCAAGATGTGCAAATAATTGCAGCCTCAGCAGAATGCAATTGTAGCTTGTGTGGTTATTGCAGTCTTGTGTTACTGGCCTTGGTGGGGTGATGGCAGACTTTCCATGGGACTTGGCGGGTACAAGTCTGTTGAGATAGCGCTGTTCCAGACATACAAATATCCTCCCTTCCTGAGGTGTTAGAGCACTGTTGCTTACTCTTGGTGGATCCTAACCTAGAGTTAGGCCAGTTAGGCCTGCAGTTTGGCTGGCACAAAGTTCGGCTGTAACCACTGTAAGGAGTGTTTGGACCACTCTCGGAATCAAAGAGTCCAGCACACAGACATGTGCCATCCTCCTTGACTCCGAAAGTGGTCCAAACGCTCTTTACAGTGGTCCTTGTGCTAGCAAATCTGTACTGGCCTAACTATGCTGACCTAACTCCAGATTAGGATTGCGCTCTCATTCAAATACAGAGTGTGATTTCAAAGTGGATGATCTGCCCCCCCAATGCGATTAAGCAACAACACCATGATATTTCAGGAAGGGAGTCACAATGTGAGCACCCATACCATGTTCATGTTCTTATCACATGGAACAGGGACCATTTGACCAGTTTATTGGCCCTGTATCACCAACATGTTGCTAAATGCAAGAACTAAAACAGCTTGTCTTCATTTTCCTTATGCTGAAAAGTCCTCCCCCTTTTCCAGTGACTTTTAGAACTTATTGAGAACACTTAAATGTTGTTTCCATTTTCAGTGCCATTTGTCGTCTTCTTCTTTGGCCTCACTGCCATTGCATCCTATTGACTGTTGTCGCTCATGTGGCGTCATTGACAGTATGAACTCAGGAACAAAATAAAATGTCACAGCCAGATTAAACACAGTGTAGACAGATGTAGCCATGGACTGTAAAGACAAAGACACAGAAGAGAAGTCTCAACAGGAAAAACAGGGGAAACAGGAAGACATTAAAGAGCATCGAAACCACACAAATGCTCTGCAATGCTAGTTTCCAAACACATTTCATAATATTTGGTACCACCCCCGAAAGGACAAACAGAAGTTCTTATTCATATGAATTAGGTAGCTGCAGAGAGAAAACATTCTTTGCGCACACACACACACACACACACACACACACACAGAGCCAAAACATGACTGTCCATACAGTACATGAGCAAATCATTTAGCAGCATTCGGGCCCTCGAATTACTTTGAAAACATGTCACCCCTGCACCACAGTAAGCATCAAATGTTAACGAACGCTATGAAAACAGATGGGAATGCAAAGGCATGCCATTCATAGTGATAAATAAAACAAAAAGGTCACCAAAATGTCTACATATGGTTACTCCGCAGCAATTAATTGGCAATTGCTTTGTTAGAAGAGAGAAAAATGTGAACCAAGGTTGGGCCCCAGAGATACTAATGGCAGTGGAAACAGTTGCCATGGAGACCAAGAAGAAAAGCCAACCAAAGGAGTTACTAATTCATATGAGCATAAGCGTGGCTGACATTGAATAATGCAGGTTGACTCTGACAGTCCCAGCACTATTTCTGAACCTGAAGCAATGCAGGCCTGCTTTACCACCCTGCTTAGTTCTGTCATGTGGGCTTTGCTGAAAGCAGGCTGAGAAGATTTGTTTTTATGCAGCTGTGCATAAAAGGAAAGAAATGCCTCTCTGCCTTCTTCTGCCATGAGAGGGAACGTGAGGGCCACTCATTGCACTGGCTAGGCGCACGAAGATGCATGGCGGGGGAAGGGGGAAGAAATCAATGAGACTATCATTAGCAAACTAAAGCCATTATAAAAGATCGCTGGTCTCATTAACATACATAATAGCCTGGTATACACATCTGCTTCTCTTTCTTTTCCTCCTAACCTCCCACTCATATTACTATTGTTCACCTATTGAAATAAATGTGACAGTTTTCAACATTCCGTCACATTCCTGCCTGACCAAGAGACAAAACCAAACATCAAGCTATGCAAAGACCTTCCTGGCAGGAGTCACCAAGTCAGGGCACAGGGTCAGTCCCTGTCCTAGTGGTGACCCTGAATCAGCACATTATGTTCTCCTATACAAGGGAATGGTTGCAGTTCATTCCTGTAGGGCAATGTTATTCAAACTATGGGTCAGGACCCACGTGGTGGGTCGTGACCTGATGAAAGGTGGGTCGTGGAAAGCTGGGAGCAGCCATCTTGGAAACAGCAGACCTTAATCTAGTTATGTTCCTTTTGTGGGTGTTAACAATTTGAATTTTCAAGTGAGGGTTTTTAAAAAATGTTTTAGTTCAGTGCCTTAGCATCATATTTTGTCCTCATCTTGCTTTCTGTCAGGGATGTTTCATAGTTGTACAATTGCTGCAGTCCAAGAATGCCAATTTACATTTTGAGGAGTGTCATTTTATTATGTTACAATAACAGCACTTCCTGCTTGATGATGTCACTTCCTGCCACAATATCACTTTCAGGTTACTGACATCACTTCTGGTGGGTCCCAACACGAGTGCCATTCTAAAAAGTGGGTCCCAATCTAAAAAGTTTGAGTACCACTGCTGTAGGGAAAATTAAATAGGCAGTTGAACTGAAGGCAAAACCTGCCCCCCACCTTTGTAAGCAGTGAATATCCAGGTATCTGTAAAGGAAGACTGAGGGAACCAATCTGTGCAGGTAAGGCTGCACAGGGACTGAGAGGGAGGCAGGGAGGGAGTGAAACACAGTAAGAGTGGGTGGAATGGGGGAGAGATGGGTGGGGTGGATGGAGTATTGGGCCCAGGGTGGGGGCTGGTTCAGTGGCAGCATTGCCTGCCAAATCCTAACCGCATCCTGGGCTTCATGGGTCAAAGCAGACTTGCGTCAATGAGATTGCTGGCAAAGGTCCAAGTTGCCCCATGGCAGCAATTGGTGCTTTCCCCAGGGCAAGGGAACAGGCATTCCTGTACTCAGAGAGAGGAGGTTCAACATGCTGAACACCCTGCTTGCAGGAAACAGCGGATGCCCTGTTAGTGCTGCTGCATAGCCGCGTGAGGAGCTAGAGTGGATTGGACTGCCTGTCTCTTTGAGACGCAGTGAAAGCAAAGCTAGCAAGCTTGATAAAATATTGCCCATTCAAAGAATGCTAAGTGATCACACACTGCAGGATAAATAAAAGCAACAGCTCTCACGGAAAATGCATGCGTCTTCTGTTTTTAAATGATGCATGCCTGCGTTACAGCAGGCACCGTATTTAAAGAGACATTTCCTCCTGGGGGTGAAAGAAGGGGGTGCAATGGGAAGAACAATCTGTAGGGTGCCTCTGCAAAGAGGATTCGAAGCAAGGACCAACAGCACACCGGTATTATCAGCCTCTGTGCTAACACTGGTGGGTTACAGCAGTCACACTGAAGCGTGGCTAATGACAGACAGGTTAATAGGGTGAGAAAGACAAGGAAGCTGGCTATTGCATGGGAGTGACCAATGGAACCAGGATTCATCAGCATGGAAAATAAAGTCTTTGACTGGCTTTCTGTGGGCTGCTCAGGCACAGCAATGTGGGAAGCATCATTGCCGGCTCTAGGAGCAGAGGGGCCCACTGCAGGGCCCCCCCCATTCACCAAGAAAAGAACTCGTGGTGCCGTGCACAGCACCTGGAAATAGATGGTGGTGACCTGATGACATCACTGCCAACTGCTTACAGGAGGCCCATTTTAGGCAGTTTGGAGGCAGGAGCAGGTGGGAGGGCCCAAGGTAAAGCTGCTCTGCTTGCCCCACTGACTTACAGCCCATAGAGATCTCGGCTGCAGCAGCAGCGATATGCTTGCTGTGCTGGTGTGGGGGCCCCCAAAGCGTGTGGCCCAATGTGTGGTCACATTGGCTTAAGGCCAGCCCTGGGAAGCATTAATTTTCCAGGACTTCCTTGGCACAGTCCTGGTCCAATGATGGAATGTCTGTCTGTCTGTCTGTCTGTCTGTCTGTTACTTTTGATTATATCCCTTTTATAATGTATTTTATAACCTATCCTCCCACCCAGGAGAGCTTCCCCCTCCCTTTCTAGGGATGTATCACAGACTCATCCATTGGGTACTGTAGTCCCTAGGATCAGCAGGAGAACTCCTTTTCAAAAAATAACATTTGGTGCTTGTGGTTTTTGTTGCTTATGGTGTCTTTCAGAGGCAAGGCCAGCAACTCAGGATGAGAAATACCATGTGAAATTGTCACAGTTAGCAACAGAATTGTATATGATTCATTTATTGTATAGAATCTCCTTGTGGGCATGAACAATCCCAAACTCAGACTAGAAACAAGGGATGGTTATTATATAAGTAGTGCTTGCTATTGTACGAGTCTTTAGTTTTCCTGCCTTGGGCCTTTCCAGTGAGTTATAAGCAAGAGTTGAATTATTAAGATTATAGCCTGGCTGCTCACATATTGCATGTGCATATTACACAATGTATCACTTTAAACAAAAATTGATCTCAATTAATAGTCTTAAATAGTCTTAAAAAGCCAGCATGATTGAGGGCAACTTTTTAATGATCAAAAATATGTTAATAATAATAATAATAATAATAATAATAATAATAATAATAATAATAATAATAATACATTTATTTATATACCGCCTTTCTTAATATCACTAGATTTCTCTAATGATTGAACTCAAGGCGGTTTACATAGGCAGACTTTCTCACAAACCCGAAGGTTTTTACAATTTACAGAATGTTCTATCTTCCAAGAACAACACTCCTACAGATCTTTCTTTCTGGATTTAGCCTTCTTTCTTTAGCCACCCGTCTGTCGTCTGCTGGCTGATGAGGCTTCCCTGCTGCCACCAGAGATGCAGCTGATTTCAGCACACTCCTCCTCCCACGAGGCAGCTGAAACTCAGCTTTTAATCAGCCGCAGTTTCCAAGGTCTGCTGCTCGCAGAGACTTCCGGCAGTCCCGAGCTCACGACCTTGAGATCTTCAGGTGTTATCTTCGGGCAAACGGAGGCATTAACCCTCTCAGCTAAATCTTCTGCCTAAATCAACTCATCAACAGATTAATTGACCAAGTGTTGCAGCTCTAATGAAAAGTGTCATACAGGCATGCCCCGGTATCCACTGGGGTTCCTTTCCAGATACCCCTGTGGATATCTGAAACCGTGGATACTGGGGATGCCTTTTTAAAGATAGGGGAACATCAGTGGTTTTGCTGCAACAAGGTAAGAAAAGGAGATTTGTTTAATGTTCCCCCATCTTTTTAATAAGCATCCCAGCATCCATGGTATCCATGGATAACTGAAGCCGTGGATACCAAATCAGTGAATACCAAGACATGCCTGTACTTTTGTTCATAGTACCCAAATTAAACATCATTGTCTTCCTGATACTGAAGGAAGCTCTGGAACTGTATTATTGGCTTAATGGATCTACAGCAATTTTTTTTATAATGCCAATGTATCTAATGGAAACAACTCCTATGATGAAAGCACCTTTAACATGCCTGTTTTACTGGAAGCAGAAACTATTAGTCAACAAGAGCAGAACTGTCACCAGTACTTATCTCATACACAATAGCAGAAGGATGCTCACCAATGTTTTTTTCCGCAAAAGCCGTTTTTAAAGGCACCTTGATGCAGCAGTCATCGGCTTTAACATTACATTTGGGTGAAACAAGCACAATCATTTTCAACACAGGTTTACAGCCCTATTCTGCCTCCTCATGCATGTCAGAGCAGAGAAAGAGAGCAAGACAGAGGTGAGGAAGCATCTGGCACAAATCACCTGTGGTAGGTGCCACCCCGTACCACCTCCCAACATGGCCCCACCTTCCCCCATTCCATCCAGTTCTGCTCCTGCCTCTCACTCACAATCATTGGCTGGTGCTCCTCAATCTGCCAGCGACCACTGGGCCTCTACAACCTCTCCAGCAGTGGTCCAGAAGCGCATAACAACGAGAGCTTCCAGAGCTCCATTTATGAGGTCAGAAAGTGCATTCCACCATCAGAATGCTAGTTCTGGGAGCTATAGAATCGGGCCATTAGTCTTCGAAATTTTATTCTTTGCCAACAACTCTCTTTAGAATACAACAGATGCTTATTATGTAGTCCTATCATGACACTTTCAACTTTCCAGAAAGAAACTGTCCTCATTAAGGGCACAATCCTAACCTGGAGTTAGGCCGGCACAGTTAGGCCAGCAAAGTTTAGCCGACACAAGGGCCACCGTAAGGCACGCTTGAACCACTCTCGGAGTCAAGGATGATGGCACACATCTGTGTGTTGGCCTCTCTGACTTCTAGTGTGGTCCAAACATACTTTATGGTGGCTCTTGTGCAGGGGCAGAGGAAGGGTGTAGCCAGGGGTGGCGGGAGCCATGGGCGCTGTCACGCCGTTGTGCGGAAGAACCAGCGCAGGTTTTGGCCCACTCCCTCTCCCTTGCGTCTGTATTGCTCTGTTATGGAGCTATTCCAGGCACAGGGAGGTATGGCAGGGCGATGCACGGGGACGGGGTGACATGCAGGGGGCGCGGTTTCATCACCCTGACATGGGCGCACTCGGGGCTCCGTTCGTCTCTGCTCTTGTGCCAGTCAAACTTTGCTGGCCTAACTGTGCCAGCCTAATGCCAGGTTAGGATTGCGCCCTAAGAGGGGAACTCTTGAGAAGAACTTGCATTCATTGTCATTTTGAAGAAAATATTGTACAGAAATAATCTTCAGGTTCCCCTACATCACATAAATGATTTTAGCATTAGACATTTGTGTCTAGGTAGTGCATTAGGGATACAACTTATTGCAATCCACCCTGTTTATGGTGCAGATATATTTGCTGCTCCAAGAAAAGTGCTGAACGGACAGAAAAAAAATGCATGGCCAGATTATTTGTATTCAGGTTTGATTCCGAGACTCCTACATCAGCTCACTCGCAAGACTTGCATGATAAGCGGGAGTGAATAGTTTTATCCAGCAAGGTTGTCACAATATCCAAAGCAGGCCAGAATATTGATAGATAAATCACAACCAAACCCTAAATTTGGAATCAGGATTGGCCTGATGCTATAAATCACTTGCCATGTGATAGGTTCCATTGCCTGTTAGGGCAGTGATGAGATTTGATATTGTATTTGATCCAAATGAGGAGTTTTCAAGCTCTTTTATTGAGCTGTATTTAACCAAGACAGTTGTGCCTCCTTTATTTATAAGAGATTGTACCCTTTCAACCCATTAATCCACAGGGCACATACTCGAGTACCGCTTAGTATAGCCACACTTTTCGGATGTACATGTTCTACATCCATCCATTTTTTGTCACTTTTGGCCAGTGATTGTGCAGTGATCCAAGTTGTCATAACCTCGGGTTTTGTTTTTACTGTTTTTCTTGCTTTGCCCCAGCATCAAAACAAAGAATGCCTGTTTGAGGCCTCTGAGACACAGTTCTGGTTTTTGGAAAAACCAGAAGTGCCTCTCAGAAGCCTTGGGCAGGCACAGAGACATGAGGAAGCTTTTTTGCGTCTTGGAGGGCGTGCCTGAGTAAGACACAGTTCTTGTTTTCAGAAAAATTTGTGAAGTGCATCTCAAAGGCCTCAGAAGGCCTTCTGAGATGTTGGGGAGGCAGCAAACCGTCTTCCCAGACACAACAGGAATGTACTTCCTGTCACGTATGGGAGATCAGATTGGTCCTGCACTGCAGGTTTGGAGACTGCAGTTAGTCAAAAACACAAATAACGATCCCCAGATAAGCAAGCAAGATCTGTAATGTTCTGTAATGATTGATTCCACAATGTTTTCCTATGTGTGTTTCCCCCTCAATGTTGTGGTTTTCTAAAATTATTAAGCAAAAAAAAAAATGAATAGGAAAAATGAAAATCATAACTCTGAACCTGTAGAAAGTGGCATTTTGCATTCCTTATGCAGATACATGATGTTCCTTGTAATATTATATTGCCTTAAATGCAGTTCTCTTTTTTAATCTCAGTACACATTTTGCAGGCATAATCAACAGCATTTGGCTTTAAAGGGAATTGGTTTCTCTTAACTCCTTCCAGAAAAATAAGCCACTCAATATCCAAGGAATCCAAAGAATCAGCTTTGGAGATTTAAACTCTGACATTTCTTTCCAACCATAATTACAAATGGAATTTGCAAAGCATCAATAATTTTCATTAAGCAACCTTACACAAGTGATAATTGCCGAGCCCATGTGAAGAAGCTGCTTTACTATGCAAAGCCTATTCAGCTCTTTTTCTGCAGTTAATCACGCCATTTCTATTTTGTTAACAACTTTTACATTAAAACATCCACCATGGTGAAAGGCCACAGCTCGTCTGCAGTTAGCTACACTTTGCCTATTTGCTACAATGGAGCTTATGTAAAGCAATAGGTTGAAACTGTTTAATAGCTCTGTGAACTTCAATAAAAAAGGGAAGAAGAAAAAGTCCCTGCACACTCACAGACCAATCCTAAACTGCCCAGCGCCCCTGACTCCATTGGTGCCAAAATGGCAACCACTGGATCCAGTGGGCGCTGAGGTTACTGCCAGGGTCTCCTCAGGGTAAGGAAGGGTAAAGGACCACATGGTCACAGGAAAATGATCTAGGACACCATGATATAGCCACCTTGTGAAAGGTAAGTAACTCTAAATACCTAGCCAGGTGACCATCTGGGAACTCCACGTGTATCACCTGGTACTCTATAATGAACAATGAGTTATGAATGCATACAATTAGAATTCATAGAAAACTGAAACTTCTCAGAAGGTTATTCACAGAACAATCCTAAACTGAGTTAGACTGGCATAAGCTAAGCCAGCAAAATTTGGCCAGCGTAAGGGCCACTGTGAAGTATCTTTGGATCACTCTTGGAGTCAGAGAGGCCAGCACACAGACATGAGCTATCCTCCCTGACTGAGAGTAGTCCAAACACACTTTATGGTGGCCCTTGTGCTTGCCAAACTTTGCTGGTTTAGCTTATGCCGGCCTAACTCCAGTTTAGGAGTGCACTCTCAGTCTTGCTCACTTAGTACATTGGTAATGATGTTTTCCGAAAGAAAACTAGGCTTAGATAAGAACATAAGGACATAAGAAGGAGAGCCCGCTGGATCAGGCCAAAGCCCATCCAGTCCAACTTCCTGTATCTCACAGTGGCCCACCAGATGCCTCAGGGAGCACCCGAGACAATACTGTAGACACCTACATCTCATTGCCACTCCCCTGCATCTGGGATTCTGAGGTAGCTTACTTCTGAAGTATGGAGGTTGCACTACCCATCATGGCCTGTAGCCTGAAATAGCCTTCAATTATCAACTAGGCGAGGGATGTTCTATGCCTTATTAGAATGTTAGGTTTGTTCTAAGCCTTATTCTCAGTTTACACAGGTCAATGGTGCGACCCAAGGCACTTATTTGGTGTCTCAGAAAAATTAATGAGTGTATTCTAGGCCCAGAATCCTCTGCAATGGTTTGGGATTCCATGATAGTCAAGGCAACATGGAAACTTTCTAAAGGTAGAAAATTTGGAAACCAAACTGAGGCTATTGTGGATTTTAGATTAGATTTGTTCTAAAAGTTAAGATAAAACATGGCTAACTTACTCCATTAAAGGTCTGTAGCATCCTCTGGAAATAGTCCTGAAATCAAGAATGTGGTGGTGGGTAGAAGAGACATGAAACTCCAAACATCTTTATTCTATGTCACATGAGAGATTCATATAAACATCCCAGGTTAGCATCCTGACACTCTCCAGAGAAACGAATGATTGCTATACTATTCTTAAGAGCTCCTGTTCCTTCCACCCATGACAGCTGACACCACAAAGTGATGGAAGAGTTGTCAGAAAGGTGGCTTCCAACTCACTCATGAAATGTCCCTAGTGACAGTTTAGCTCAGACGTGAACTGAAATGAAAGAGCAAACGCAAACAAACACTCATCTGCTTCTCTTATTCTTTGCCCTACGTGCTTCACAGCGGAAAGTGCAGAAGGCTTTACAACAGCGGACAGGGAGACTGGCTTTGCAACTTCCTTGTGTGCGGTTAGGTGGACTTCAGTTCTCTCTTGGAGCAGCCAAAAGCAACGAGTGCAGCACTCCCATTTGACCCAAGCTTTACTTCAGATGGTAAGCAGGCAAAACACAGCTTCAAGCATCAGATTTAAGGAGATACCCCTTACGTAGTGTGCAGAATCCCATGGTCTTGGAGTTGGAATACTTACTATCTACATCTTTGTTCACATCAGTTGTATAGCTGAGGGGGGGGGTCACATGGTCATGAGGCCCTGATTGGCACTCTATAGGGTGCGGCAATGTCGCCCCCACTAGGTCCTGCCCCCTGCTTGCAACTACACCCCTTCTTCATGCAACCAGAGTTGTGCTCCAGTCATGTCTGGAGGGTGTTCTGAGGGCCAGGGAGATTGTGCATCCGGAAGGCAGAAAATCACCACTTCTGGGTTTGGGTAAAAACCAGTAGAGGACATTTTTGGCAATCTGGAGGCATTAGAAGGCCTTCTGAGGGCTGGGGAAGGTGTGCACGACCTTCTCAGCACTCAGAACACCCTCCAGACTGGTTGCATTCAGAGGGAAGGGGGCAGCCCTGGAGGGTGTTCCCTGGGGCGACACATTTTCCAGCTATACTGCTGATTCGCATTTTGCATCACACAATGTGACATACCACCACTTGATGTTAATGGATTGCTATCTTACTGTTCCGTGCATAGCTCCTTTAAATTCTGCCTCATTCTTTCCCACTAAAATCCTCAATTTCTTTCCATCATGAAAAAAAACATACTTATGATTAAGATATTTCCATAAATTTCCTACCCCATATATGCTATGCTACAAAAGGACTAATTTAAATAGACATTTCTCCACAAATGTACAACATGCATATAAGTCATAGGTATATTGAAATCTCACGCTCTGGGCAGTGGGAGTGGCAGAAGTCTGGAACCAGAAAGGAACTCAGTAACATTCCTAACCTACACCTTCTGTCTGGAATCTGCACATCTGAGATTTTCATCCTGTGAGCCACAGGTCATAATCCTAACCAACCAACACTGGGGTAAGGGCAATGCAGTTCTGAGGTTAGGGCACAAACACTCCCTTACCTTGAGGAGGCCTCCATGGCTACCCCCCCCCAACTGCAGGATGCAGCACATGCCCCATGGAGGCAGCTATGTCAGTGCTGGAAAGTTGGTTAGAATTTGGGCCACAATGACATTATCAGACATTGTTGTTAGCAGGCATTTCTAAGAATATAAACTTCTGACCAATATTCCCAGTGCCGCCTGGGTTTCTCCCATAGTGGAAGATTGAAATTCCCAACATATTTCATTTTAGTTACCAATTTACTCCAAATGTTCCAAAACTGGGAGACAAAGGAAGAAAGGAAATATTTGATTGGTGTCCTGGAAACTACTTTGGCCATGTCCAACACATTTAATGGCAAAATCCAGTTCAACTACCTTAGTTTTTATGCTAGAATTTTTAGTTTTTCGCTAGGGGTGGAGAATGAGTGGTCTGAGGTTTCCAGACCTATTTTGGGTATCTGGATGAAATCACCAGTGGTCCAAAATGAATCCATCCCAATCATAATTTATAGTTATGTCCGGGAGATGTACTATAGCTCAATGATAGAAGGTCCTAGATTTAACCCTAAAGATCTCCAAGAAAAGACGCCTCTTTGAAATCTTGGCATGCCATTGCCAGTGTTGAAAACATGGAACTAGATGGACCAATGATCCGACTCAAAATAAGGCCGCTTCTTCAGTAAGAGATGAAAAGTGTCCACAGGAAAGCATTTCCTCACAAAAACCCAACAGAATGTAAATATTCAAAGGGCATCAAGAAAATGCTGCTTATCCAAAATAATGGCACCTAAATAGTTGTTAACTCTGGAAATTAGAACACCGCAGGATCCAATGAGAATCAGTCAGTTATTATGATGATCAGTAGAAAAAGAAAAGGTTTGATGGACAGACTGGTGGCCGGGTCAGGTGAAAATGGAGAGGAAAGTCTCTCCAATTAACTTAACCTTGAATTGTTTTCTTTCCTGACTTGCACTTGACTGCCCCCTAATAATGCTATCACTGTTGACAGCAACCCCAACAGATGTCTTAAATTGTACTTGGCTATCTTCGCTCAAACACGAGCTCCCCACCCTGGGGAAACCTGTCTTCAAAATTGTTTCATCTAAACTAAGAATCTTTTCTAACTCTGTAATCATTACACTCTCAGCAGGTGGTGCACAAATTGCACTCCCAAGAACAGCAGTTTTGACATTACGACTCTTCTGCGAGCAGATCAGCATTCCCTCCCTCTCCCATTTGCCATGGTTAGCTTCAGTCCCCATTTTCTGTCTAGGTGGGGGATCCCACTGTCCAACTGTGTCACTTCAGCAGCACATGGTGCTGAATATTGATGCATTTCCACGTCCAGCATGGGTGGTCAATCTGTAGCATAGGGAGGAGCTTTTAGCATACCTGGACAAAAACACAATGGTCATGAGCTGGCTATGGCACAGAGCTACATGCTGGCCTATATGCTGGTCTCCAGAACAGGCACCAACCCAAGATGCTCAAGGGAATGCAGAGGCACTGCGATCTTGGCACTTAGTGCTAGAGCATGGGATATAAGACTGGGAGTCCTGGCTTCGAGGCTTCACTCTGCTACAAAATGGAATAGGCAAGGACTTGGCTCATAGCCTAGCTTCTCCCACAAGGTTATTGTGAACTGGAAATGGGCATCAAACCAAGGCCTTTGCTCTGAGCTCTTTGAGATGGTGGGATAAAGATGTGATAAATAGCAGTCGTAGCAATAACACTGTACATTTGAAAAGCACTTTCTCATCCTTTGGACTTGGATTCAGTGAACATTAGAGCTGGAAGAAATCCTGGAGGCCATCTAGTCCAACTGCTGCTCAGTGCAGGCAATTCCAACAGCATCCCCGGCAAGTTGGCATCCAGCATCTGATTTGTGACACAGCTGATACTGTGATATTGCTATCGCATGGCAAACGATGCTTGTTCTCCCTGCTTGCCGTCATACTGCCCTCTACAAGGCATCAACATGCAAGTGCTTGTTCCTTCTGGTGTTGCTCCTCATGAAACAGAAAACATGCATGTACATTTAGAAGCTCACATCTAAATGAGCTCATGACTGAAAGTCTCGGCTCCCCTCTGAATATTCTATCTTCATCTAGACTGCTAACAAGCCAGCAGGGAATCTACTATACATATGCTACCGTCCCTCTCACCCAGATAGGCACATTTAGGGTAACAGCTGGCTCCTGATACATGTGCCTGGGGATTTGTCCATATGAGTGAATGAAGTCTTGCAGCTGTGGCTTGATTTCAGCATGGCATCATGGGTTCATTCATCCTATTGGTGCAGTACCAGTTTCCACCACTAGATGGCTTCTGCATGCAATGTTCAGAAGGCACAATTCCTCTCCCAGGGGCTTATTCTCATAGCTCCATTATCCAGCTGCAAGAAGGTGAGGTGCTGGGTGTTGCAAGCGAGTTGTAACTCAAGCTGTGGTTGTGTGATGAAGGGTTGCTCCTACCGCTTTGTGCAAAAGGAATTCTGGGATTCCCCATGCAAATATTAGACTATGCTTTTGTTCTGAACCTCTAGATTTTAATGATTTTGCATGGGTTTTTTTTTGTTATTTTGCATGTCCCCCCTGTGCTGAAGCAGCTGTCATTACCATTTTTTTCTGAGCTGTTTTCCATATCCTCCTTTGATTCCTCCAGCACTCTACCAAGAGCTCTGGAATGCCTGTGTGCTGAGCCTGCTTTCACTATATAATCTATATCACCTTCCTAGCTCATGCATACTCTATCTCAGGGCTCAATCCTAACCAACTTTCCAGCACTGACATAGCTGTGCCACTGGGGCATGTTCTGCATTCTGCAGTGGAGTAGTTGTCATGGATGCCTCCTCAAGATAAGGGAATGTTTGCTCCTTTACTTTGGAGTTGTATTGCCGTTACCCCAGTGCAAGAAAGTTGATTTGGATTGCGCCTTCAGTGTTCTTCAAACTTGGGACCCCATTGGAATAGTGAAGACTCAGTTGTGGTGTTGCAGCAACTTACAGGAACTTACAGCAACATGAACTAACATCAACATCATGATACGTCATGATACAGCAACATCAACTAACAGGAACTTACATTTAGAAACTCATGTCTAAATGAGCTCATAACAGAAACTCTCGGTTCCCCACTGAACGTTCGGCCTTCACTACCATCCATCTCACCTAGATAGGCACTGGATTAGATACCACCAGTAAAAAGGAAGGCATCTGGCATACCCCTTCAGGTACCAAGTGATTGTGCCCCAGTCCTATTCAGGTTCTTAGCAATTGTGCTAAAATAGCTTTCACTAGTGCCAGGCTTCATGGTCACTTTTTCTGATCTCTCTAATAAGAATATTTGGTACAGGGAGCAGTGCTGAGGGGGCACCACATGGGCAGGGATTGGGTGATGATGGGATTGGGTGGATCCTGGGAGAGACTGATGGGGGTCCCCAGTCTCATTATTTATTGGGGTCATGGCAAAAAGAAGGTTGAAGACCACTACTCTATCTTAACACTTTAAATACATTTTTTTTTTAAAAAAAAAATGATAACTTGGAATAAGAACACATAACACCGCTTTTTGCTTTTTTAAAATTTTACTAAAATTTGGGAAGCATAGGACTGGGCTGCTATTCACAGAATTCCATGGAAAAACTTAGTTGGCCAGGTAGTAGCCATAATGCAAAACAGGGAGGACTCCCATAACATAAATTCCCCTCTCAGTGACCTTGCATCCAGCATTGTTATTAAGCAAAATGAAAAAGGAACAGAGAAAGCTAATTTATGAAAATGTACTGCAATGTCACTTCAACCTTGGGACCCCAGATAGACTGGTTTTCCTATTTTTCTCTCTCCATTGTTTTCCAAGCACAAGGCTGTGCTACTGTCATTGTGCATTCTAAAATCTTCCAGCTGAGATATCTTTCTAGTAGGGCCTCAGTTTTTAACTAGCCTAATTAGTAGATCAATCACAATCAACTGAAACATCAGTTGATTTAGATCAAGAGGGACTAACTTTAATTGCTAGAGCCAGGGAATTGAGTGTCCTTTATTTGTTTTTTGAGATTATTATAATAGCTCCCATAACATTGCTTTCCATGGTGCAGTGTAGCTCTCTTTGTCCTGGTATGACTGACAGTTAGTCTTGCCAATGGGAACAGTACATTCTGGGGAGCATGAGCCAATCAATGCTAGTTTCATTCCTCATGGACACCATTGTACTCCAATAGCACTGTTTCATATAGAGCTCAACTTTCTGGAATGGATCCTGCAAATTATGAGCGCTATTACTAAATTTTACTATTCTGTTATGCCACTTTTAAAAGAGTTCGAAAATCTGCTATCCTTTTCCAATAAAGTTCCAAACAGGAACCCAAGGCAAACTTCCTCAACAACATCGAATAAAAGTTAATCAAATACACTCACATTTCCTGGACTTCACCTTGAACCCCAGGAGTCTGTCCAAGCCTTACTATGCTTCCAGAAGGTGATCAGGTTTGAACATCAGCAAGTCTGCAGTGGAAAAGAGTTTGGGAAGGAGGGCAGTCACTCAAATATTTCATACTAGACCTCCTTTCCTTTCTTCCAGGAGCTCAAGGTGGCTATGATTAGGTTGGTCTTAGCATTAAATTAGTAGGTTATAGTCACACAATTATCAACTGCCTTGCACCATCTTCAACTTCTTGGGCAACGCAATCCCGCGCTGCCCGTAGTGTCAGCGTAATGTCGTTGCTTCTGTGCTACGCACTTAGCGCTGATATGGAGGTGCCGGGTGGCACCCCTGCATTGGTGCTAAGGCACCAAGACCGTTGCTGCAGGCAGCATTGGTCTTGGTGCACCCATGCTGCGCCAGTCTCGGCACACCCGTGATGCGCCTCCGTTGCACCAGCTGAAGCTGGCTGGCGCAGGGGAGGTGCCATGTTGGCGTGAGGAAGGGAGTAGGCAGAGGGAAGGCGGTTCTGGGTGGGCTGTGCATGGGCCGGCAGGCATGCCTGTTCCCCAGGCCGCACTGCCCTGATTCGGCTTGTCGGCCTCGCCATTCCAATGCAGTATAGGATTGCGCTCTCAGCCAGGCATGATATCCTTATGCTGTTGCCATTTATTTGCACTGAGTAACCTTCAGCGGAATATACCATCTCTAGCACACCAATAACATTCTGGCACAGTGAGTCTGCCACAACTAGTAGCATATCTAGCAGCAGCAGCATGGTAAGTACTGCAGGCACAACACGCCGTGTGAGTGGTCTCTCTAACTTACTGTTAGAACCATGTTGGGCAGTGATGGCAACAAGCGGGTGCTTGTCAGGTGTTTGCCAATTGGTTTGGTGAGTGCCTGTGTGTTACCATCTTTGCCCAGAATGGCTCTGACGGAAAGTGGGAGGGACCAGTTACACAACCCATTGAGGTACCTGCAGTACTCACCATACCACACTCCCTCTTGTTACGCTTCTGGCCATAATTGTGTGGCCATAACTGGCCATAACGAGAAACAGACAAAAGTCTATAAGGGACACAACAAATAATCTCAACATATTCTTTGATGTATAGTTGCTTATCAAGTTCTCTCACAGTTAGTGAGAGATGCTTTGAAAAAAGTATTTCCTACTCTGGACAATAATGTCTGCTCTTTTCAGCAGCAGGCGCATGGGTATTTCTGACTGCCAGCTTGACAATGCTGTTGAGTGATGGTTCAATGTGAACAGCTCTAGAATTCTGATCTTTTGATCTCTTCACATTTTATAACACTCCCTCTTGGCTTCTATAGCAGCGTTGGAAGTAAGAAGCAGGGAGGACTGGGAAACTGAAAAATCACCCTGGGACTTAAAGCAGTGACATGATTATGACTTGTCACTTTTATATGAACAGAAAGTCCTGACAATACACATGACAAAGTAGGTCAAAAGGCATGTTGACTGCTTTAGAAAGCAGTCCAGCCACATTTTCAGTCCGACTTTCTTAAGTACCGCACTGAGGGTGCAATCCTTATCTGCACCGGTACAGCCAGGCCATAGTGCCCTGTGCTATATCCAACACAGGTTGGGAGGCTGCTGGAAGTCAGCTTGGGATAAGTGGATATTTTTGCTCTTACCATCTTTAGCACCCCAGCCTGGCCTGTTTGGACCTGTTGTCATAGGCTGATCGTGGAAGAGGACCTCCACTCCCCAAGCCCCTGTGTCCTGAAACAAACCTACCCTCCTCCCACTATGTCTGCTGCCACTGTCCGTCTGAATGCCACTTTGTGGATCAACCACAAAGTTTTTGGCAGGGCATGGAGGGGCAAAAAAGTAAGCTACTCAAGCACACCTACCTACCAGTGGTGTCATTCAAATGATTTAGGAACAGGAACTCACTTTTGATTGGCATTTGTCGAGAACCCGGAACCAGCCACGGAGCCCGTTAGGATCCGGAACGCCCGTTCTGGTCCATTCCCCCTGAATGACATCACTGCTACCTACCCACCCACACGCTAGAGTTACAATCACACAGGAAAGTGAGTCAGGATTCAAGTCTATTTGACTCATGACTCTTTTTTTGGTCACTGGCCCTGAGTTGTGAGTCAGGTCCAAGTCAGTGATGTCCATGACTCGATTCAACATGAGTCACAAAATATCAGTATTTTCACAATTCGACTCATCATCATGTCTCGAGGCTTTATAGAAAAGTATCACAATGATGAAATGACATGTCCACCCTACCCTGTAATGAGTAACCATCTAGAACTGCAATTCCCAAAGTTCCCCTCGGATGTTGGGAATGCTGTAAGTGCCTGCAGAAGTGGGGACTGGGGTTGAGGAAGGTGTCCAGACAGTGCTGCAGTGATTGCTATGCCGCCGGTACCCTTGGAAATTTTTACATACCTGGTGGGTCGGGGGGGGGGTCTGTCCGAAGGGGTGGGGAGGCCCGCAGCTCCCTCCGCAGGTCTCCCTGCGGCAAAGAAAAGCCCTGTTTTGCACACAAAAGTGCACTTCCAGAATTTGCATGAATTCACATAAATTCTCTGCAGCCTCATCAGGACACCCAAAACTGGGCCACTCCCCTTAAGGGGGAATGGCCCAGTTCTACTTCCCAATGGTGGGTTGCAACCCACAGATTGGAAAGCACTGGTCTACAGCAAGTCTTCGAATAGGTAAAAAAAGAAAACACCTTCCTCATGGGAAGAGCCCAGGCCTCACATTTGGACGAGATCACATTTACACTGGTGAACATTCAGTACACTGCGGTACATTTCATCAGAGGACAGAATAAGGGAGATCTCAAGTTCGCATTTAGTCCCTGAGCTTTTTAGACTCTTAAAATCATCCCCAAGCAGAGAAAATATTGCATTCTTTCACACAGCTCCATTTATTGGCTAATTAGTCAACTGAATAAAAAGAAATAGATTTCACATTCTACTCTTTGCCTCTGCTAAATAGTGTAGTTCAACCAAAATGAAATGGAAAAGAATCAGAGCCAAGGCAATCTGAAAAGGCACTTGAGTGATTTAATGATGTTAGCAACGACTTTTATGACTGCTTGGGGCCCGACTCCTGTTTAATTGCATGGCGAGTGCAACTGCAGAATTTTGTGTTTGTATATATTAATGTGCTGATAGAAGGAATGGAATATATTTGCATGAATGAGCAGCATTGTCCTGGCTTGACTCCAGAGTTCGATAATTACGGTTCCCTACTTAATTTCCTGCCCTTCTAATTTCTCCACTTGCACCCCACTCAAAACTGAGTAAATAAACAGTTGCAGTGTCTCTAAAGGCTCCAGTCTCATCATAGATGGATTGTTTCCTACCTGATGAATGTCATAATTTTATAAATAATATTTTATATGGTGCCTGCCCTAGTTAGGATTGGGCCATAAATTGAATCTTACTTCAGATTTGCCATAGGTAGAGTTGCCAAAATCTTTGTTATTTCAATGTTCTATACATGAACATATACATGGGCAGTGAATATAATCATAAGTGTAAAATAATTTACCTTAAAATTAGGTTTAATGTTGTCATGATAATCAGGCAAAGCAGTAGTGGGACTGCACATACAAAATGTTTGTTTTGGCATTTCAATCATTGTTTCCAACATACTGTTTCTTTCATTTCAGAGCACTTAGACCCTGCTCCATTCATTTCAGAGATCCTGCTCCATTCATTTCAGGACCATCTTGGTGGTCCCCCTATTAACTTCAGAATCCCCATTCATGTTCATTTTATTTTTATTTGGTTTACATTTGACTGTGTTGATTGCGGCAAGGTCTGCAATGTTCACAGCCCAATCCTAAACTTTATTGTGCAGCGGAGCTGCATGGCCTATACCACTTTGGAGATCACCTTGGGGTAAAGAGATTTATTTTCCCTTAGAAAAGCCCCAGTCACCCCTGTGGAGCTTCTTGGATACGCGCCAGCTAATTAGTTGGCGCAAATCCAGGGAGCCCAGTTTAATGTTGGGTAAACCGGGAGGTGGGGTTAGAATACAATGGAAGTTTACTCTGTCAATCCTGCCCTCCTCCTGGGCTCAATTCACCATCCCTGCCCCCAAACACCCCCTTCCTGCCTCCAAAACATTTTTTTCACCACCTTCTCCTACTCCTGTGGTGTCTGGCACAACCTTACTTGTGCCAACAACCACATTAGTTTTCTTAAAACAAAAATGATTGGTACCCATTTGTTGCACATCATGTTCTTTTTGGAATACAGTGGAAAATAGAACTGAATGGGCCCTATTCGTTTCAATGTCCACTCATTCCCGCAAAATAATTACCCAATCCCACCAAACAGTAGAGGGATGCATATTCTCAATAGATCCCATGTTGCAGATAATATGATGCTTCTCATAACTGGCCTTAAGACTGATCTTCTAGATCATTTTATGGCATTGGTAGGCAATGCTACTGACATTTCATCTACATTGAAATTCAAATTTGGGAGTGTGAAGCAGGAAAAAAATTTCACTGGACACCAAAGAAATTTTGACAAGACTCATGAAATTTGTCATAGAAATTCTTGACATCCTTGAGTTGTTGGCAGATTGAAAGCGCGCGCAATCCTAACCTGAAGTTAGGCCAGCAAGGTTTGGC
The DNA here is from genome assembly GCA_029204185.1 of Lerista edwardsae. Taxonomy (NCBI): domain Eukaryota; kingdom Metazoa; phylum Chordata; class Lepidosauria; order Squamata; family Scincidae; genus Lerista; species Lerista edwardsae. The sequence continues at coordinate 22,256 of JAJKFI010000089.1, forward strand.
CGGCACCAGGGCCACTGTAACGCGTGTTTGGACTACTCTCACAGTCATGGAGGATGGCATATATCTGTGTGCTGGCCTCTCTGACTCCAAAAGTGGTCCAAACATACTTTACGGTGTCCCTTGTGCCAGTCAAACTTTGCTGGCCTAGCTTGTGCCAGCCTAACTCTAGGTTAGGATTGCGCTCTAAATCTAATTCTACACAGAGAATAAATGTAGAGGTTCCTCATCAGAGAAATCATTAGAGGACTTTCAAGGAGAGCCAGAAGGGAGTCTTGTTCAGGCTGGTGGAAGTTCTCATGAAGGCAGCAAATTACTATTTTGGAATCATAAAAGTAGTAAGCAAGTGGTTCTCACTTCTCATAATTTTTAGCACCAGGGACCCAATTTTTAGAATGACAATCTGTCTGGGACCCACCAGAAGTGATGTCATAGCTGGAAATGTCATCATTGTGCTGCCAGATCCTGCCAATTCCCCGAGAATGCAGCAGTAAGTTGGGTTATTCCTCAGCCATTTTCCAATAGCAAAGTGAATCAGAAAGGAAAAAAACCCTATTTACAACCTTGATACAAGCAAAACAACCACACAGTTCTCTCCAGCATCTTGCCTTTCCCTATTTTCAATATGGCTGTCCTAGTTTCTTCATGACCCACCTGAAATTAGTTCATGACTTTCTGGTAGGTCCCAACCCACAGTTTGGGAACGACTGTAGTAAGCCATTTAAAGGAAGCATGAGATTAATTTGATTATGTTTCTACGGTATAAGTGTATGAACAATGCATTAAACGACAATCTGCTGCTCTTTAATAATGTGTAACGGGCAGCGCAATCCTAGCGCGCCCCTTACATCAACACGATGTCATTGCGTCGACACAAGGGGCGGAATGCCAGAGCGCCGGCGCCAAGCAGCACCCCTGCGTTGGCGCTCCAACTCTGAAGCCGATGCTGCTAACAGCGTCTGCTTCAGAGCGCCAATGGAGAGCCTCCCTTGCGCCGACCGAAGAGGGTTGGCGCAAGGGATTCTCTGTCCCATTTTGGGATGGGGATTGGGGGGAGGGGAGAGGCACGAGATGGGACTTGGGCAGGACCTGGGCGGGCTTAGGAGGTGGCCGTATGGCCACTTCCTAAGCCCATCAGCTAGGCCGCGAGGCCCCGATTCGGGCCGCACGGTCTCCTCGGATTGCGCCCGCTCGTTAATGGGCACAGATCTGAGGAGCACATAGGGGAGGCTCCAGCCCATCCTAAGTAGCGCTGGATTTGGTGCTGGCTGGCTGGCTTCACTAATCCAGCACTCTTTAGGATTGTGCCCTGAGGTGTGGTCAGGTCCTTCTTCCAGGTCAAAAGAAATGAGTTTCAGCAAACTCAAGTGCTGGCTCCTTTAATTTTAGACATTGCCTTCTGCTTGGAAAGTTGGCAACCATCACATAAGTCTCTGATTCCCCTGCCTGTAAAATGGAGAAAATTCTATGGTTTTCTCCCTGATGGGACCTCTAGGAAGTAAATGATGGGCAAATGATCATAAAAGGTTTTGAAGATGGTGAGTACCAGATAAGGGCTCCGTCTTATCAATCCCTTTGGCATCATGTACCAACATCATCATGACGCTGTGCTTTAATATTCATGTGCATTATGCAAATCCAATACAGCATTGTCACTTAGATTGAATTAATATCTGCTTATTGTACCCCCCCAGGGCTGCTGTGCAATTCTGGCTTGCTGAAACAGAGGAGTTAGAAAGACTTGGAATCTGTAATCCTTAATTAAAGCAAATCTTGTGGCTTCATTGCTATGATTTGTATAACAAAATGCTTTAGAGGCAGGGGGCACACTGCTGCTAATGGGAGAAAAAAATAACCCACACCCCACTAGTGCAGGCATGCTTGAGAGAGCTTGTGCATATATAGTGTCTTGGCAGACAAGGGCATCACCTCAGCATGGATACCCTACTAACTTTAATGATGGGTGAACATTCCAAGGCTCACCTTAGAATCCATTTCACTTTTCTCCCCAAGCCTTCTTGAAGAATGATCAAAAGAAACTTCAAATCTTTCAGGGGGTTCTTTTTTTCTGAAAAAGGAAGCAAATATCCCCTCTGCCTACCAGTTCCCTATCTCAAAAACAACAACAAGACTTACCTTTGAGAAGAGGAAAGGATAGCCAATGTGGAGCGTTTGCTTGGGTCTCCCACCTTGATATGTGCTTAGCCATAGCATCTACCTCCAGGGTTCCGTGAGTACCTCTGATACTGCTTTTTCACTGGGTAAGCCAGCCTATGTAAACCTGTGGCACAGATCTGCATCAGGTAGGCATTCCCATGCATCATGTTAAATGGTAAAAAATGAGTTCAAGGACAGTGGCATGTGGTTATGGTTTCCGATCAGTTAAACAGTAGATGAGGACAATTACGTTAACCAAAAAATGTACCGGCATGCCCCATTATCTGCTGGGGTTTGGTTGCAGACCACCCCATGGATACTTGAAACCCTGGATACTGGCGGCACCTTTTTTAAGGATAGGGGAACATCAGTGGTTTTGCTGCAACAAGTTAAAAAGAAGAGATTTGTTTAATAATGTTCCCCTATCTTTTTAATAGGCATCCCAGCATCCATGGTATCCGTAGATAACTGAAACAGTGGATCTCGAATCAGTGGATACTGAGGCATGCCTATATTTCAGAGTATAAACTCTTTATCTCTAGCAGGCGACTCTGACATAATATTCAATCTAAAAAAAAACATATACCAAAAGAAATGCTTAAAATCACTCTAGATCAGGGATTTGCTTCCTCAGAAATTATCCGCAAATTGTCTAGTTTTCTTGCAGGTTTTAGATCAGTGATGGCGAACTTACGACACGCGTGTCAAAGGTAATACACTACAACGTTTGGGGTGACACACCAGCGTTCACCAACACCTGACAAAAACTGAGTTTATTTAACTCATTTTTCATTTTTGTAATTATTTGAAGTTGCTTTATGTAATACATAAAGGAAGGGGAGGATTGGACTGTATTTCTTCTTTAAATAAATGACTATAAAGAATTTTCTCTTCTGTTTGGGAGGAGGGGTTGGCACACCAGCAGACTCAAGTTAAGCATTTTCCAAAGCTTTGACACACCGAGCCCAAAAGGTTCGCCATCACTGTTTTAGATCAGTCATGTGAAGATGCAGACTGACGGAGGTCCTTCTCTTTAAAGATAGCACTCAGGGCTGGCCCCAGGAGTGGCAGGGCCCAATGCAGGGTAGTCCCATTGGCACCCCATCCTCCTCACAGGGCTCCCCCACTTACCATATATCTGCGGTGGCAAGAAGAGCACCTGGAAATCGTTGGCAGTGCTGTAATGATGTCACCACCAACAGCTTCCAGGAAGCCCATCCTAGGCAGCTTGGAAGCAGGGACAGGCAGGAGGCCTCAATGCAAAGCTGCTCCACTTGTCGTGCTGACTTACAGTCAACAGAGATTCTAACTGTGGCAGTGGTGATCTGCTTACTGCGGTGGGGCAGGGGCCCCCGAAGCACAGGGCCCAATGTGATGACATCGGCCACATTGGCTTAAAGCTGGCTCTGATTGCACTGTCCCAAAATAATGAATCTCCAGACTGATATCCCTGATGGACTGCTACCTAGTTCCTGGTGCTCCTGGTTCTGGAGATGACCCTGCTGCATCAGGCCTTTTTGCTTGACGGAGAATTGCTTCTTTTCTACCTTATACGCAGCCAGAGGGCTGGTGGTAAAATTGCTACGTGTTGGTGGCACTGTAACGTGCCATGTAAGCAGCCCCACCCTTAGCCACCAGAGCCGTACCGGGCAGCCAGAGCAATGCAGAGGAGACAACTCCGTGTTGCTCTCGCCACCGAGTATAGCTCTGGCAGCAAGGGGGAGGGCCACTTACACAACACATTGCGGCGACTTCAATACTTAGCGTTAGCGTTGTGACCCCTCTCTAGCTATGCAACTGCACATTCTCTGGGTCTCTCTAGCACATTCTCTATTTCCATCCCCCTACTGAAACCTGCCTAATGATGCCAAGCCCTTAGAGCCTTGATTCCCAAACTTTGGGTCAGGACCCACCAGTAGTTTGTGAGCCAATTTCAGGTGGGTCGCAAAGCACCTACAGCAGCCATATTGGAAATATTGGAAGATGAGATGCTGGAAAGGGGAGGGCTGTGTAATTGTTTTGCTTGTGTCAAGGTTGTAAAGAGGCTTTTCTTTTTTTCTGATTCACTTTGCTATTGAAAAATGGCTGAGAAATAGCCTAACATTGCCTAACATAGCCTCAAAAATTCTGAAAGATCCCTCGCATCCTGGTTACCAGTTTTTTGAACTATTGCCATCAGAAAGAAGATATAGGGTGATAAGAACAAGAACAAGTAGATTAAAGAACAGTTTTTATCCCAGTGCAGTGTCTAGATTAAATGCTGGGGCACAGTGATATGTTGAATAGAGTTTTAGCAATGTGGAGACTGTATATGGTGTCTGCCTTGATCTTCTTGTATTGTTATTTGTTTTGGTCTTGTCTTTTTTACCTTGCAAAAGCACCTAATTTCATTATACTCATGCACACCACGCAGGTACAATGACAAATAAATTTTCTATTCTATTCTATTCTATTCTAACATTGCTGCATTCTCAGGAAAGCAGCAGGTTCTAGCATCACAATGATGTCACTCCCAGCTGTGATATCACTTCTGGTGGGTCCCAGACAGATTGTCATTCTAAAAAGTGGGTCCTGGTGCTAAAACGTTTGGGAACCACTGAATTAGAGGAGTGCACTAGATGCAGAATTCATTTTTTTGAGAATTTTAGTTTTGATTATTTAAGCCAGTTTCAAGTTCTCTTGAAATGGTGGGGTGGAATTTTCCAAACGTTTACTGGTTAAGAGCAAAGGAACAGCATTACGTTTGCTTTCTGGAAATGTGCAAATGAAAAATGTTCAGTCTGCTACTATGCATATTTACTTGGGATTAAAAGTCTCATTGAACACAGAGGGATTAATTGCCAAGTAAACATACACAGCATTGGGCTTTGTATGTTTCCTTCTATTGGGATTGGAAAGGAGCAAGTGGAAGGTGGCCAACTATTTTTGACTATTTTTATTCCTTGCTCATTACTGAGATTATTCAGAGCCTGCATTATTGGATTGGCAAATCAGGACTTTTTTTTGGGTGTGTTCTTACAAGCATTTCTGTGCCTTTCTGCACATTTTGTATGGGATGCTCTTTGCTTTTGCATCTGCTTATTCAGGTTCACATCACAGAGTATTCTTTGCAAAAGTGCTGTGAGCAATGTCGCTACCACCTGGTATGCCTTAATCTCCTTCTTTCTTCTCCCACCCCCTAAGAGTTACGGTGCATTCTTACAGCTTAATGCAATTATGCACATGCTGAGTTATGCAGTAGTCACAGATGAACAAAACAGGAGAGTTTGGATAGGTGAGGGGGATAAAAATCACATGCTAAAACCATTCACCCCAGAGTCACCCTCTCTAATTTTGGTTTAGGTCAGGATCTGGATGGAGAAAGTGCCATCCTATTGGACATTCCACTAAAAAGCACTGCAAAGTGGATGGATGGCATCCATACTTGCCTGCAGGTTCCCATGTACATTTGGATATGCTTCAGATTTATACCAATGATTTCTGCCCTTGCAAGTAAAAGATCACTCATATATCTTAATACATCCTATAATAGGGGTTCCGATCTTTTTAGAGGCTGCTGCCTGCTTTACAAATGCCAATGGGTGGGCTGTGATGGTGATTGGGCAGCAGTGCACCCTCCTGAAATAGTAGCTTACTTATGATTAACCCTTGATGCACATAGCCTAACCTGCCCTGTCAGTTTTGTGACCCTACAAAATTGGATCGTGATCTACTGCTGGATCCCGGACCCATCGTTTGGGAACCACTGAAGATCCGTGACATTGCTTCCTATCATGCCATTTTGTTTTAGTATTCAGATCAGAGGGCATGTCAGGGCAGGCAGATGTGGGTCTCAGCAGGGAGAGCTCCACCAATTTCCCTACCCCCTGTTTGTCCCTGACAGGTTCAAGTAAACCCACTGGGGACCATGCAGGAGCAGATGAGGGTAACCAAAACATTCTTTCACTTTGCTCTCCATCCCTGCATGTCTCTGGATGCCTGCAGGTTGCAGCATTTAGATAGGTTTGGGCTGTTCATTGCTCAGACTAGCAACCAAACCTGAACTAAAACCTTTTATAGGAGTCAGGGAACATCAGCTGACCTGTCCTGGCCTATTGGTGAAAATGGGCTGGGCTACCATGGCAGGTATACCTGACCATTTTCTTATGTGGCTAGAGCAGGGTGGTGAAGCCCAATTCGACTTCCTAATGCCCTTCACATTACCTGGTTTAAGACACACACACACACACACACACACACACACACACACACACACACACA
>JAJKFI010000089.1:49542-76714 GCA_029204185.1 Lerista edwardsae
TGGGCCTTTGGCCTGATCCAGCAGGGCTCTTCTTATGTTCTTATGTTCTTATGACCTGACATCAGGTGGTTCATGGAAAGCTGGGAGCAATCATCTTGGAAGCTGCAGACTGTATATGGAAGCTCTTGCTATATTCTTTTTGTGAATGTTAACACTTTGACTTTCTAAGAGAAGTTTTTCTTAAAACAAATTTTGTTTTTAGTTCAGTGCTTTTACATAATATTTTGTTTTAATCTTGCTTTCTGCCAGGCATGTTGTTGTGCAATTGCTTCAGTCCAAGAATGCCTATTTGCATTACAGGAGTGTGATTTGATTATGGCACAATGACAGCACTTCCTGCTTGTTGATGTCACTTCCTGCCATGACATCACTTCCTATGGGTCCAGACATGAGTGCCATTCTAAAAAGTGAGTCCCACTACAAAAGGTTTGAGAACCACTGAGCTAGTACATTGGAGAGAGGTCCTAGTCTCTGCTCCTCTCGCTCCAGGTTGTAAGGGGACAGCAACATTTGGCTTAATATAAGGCGTCAAGAAGTCTTGAGCTGGCCCTGCCTGCAAAAAATAACTGGATTGGACTGAATATGTTGAAACATGTTGAAATATGTTGAAATATAGTGTGAACATGTTCTATGTGCAGTATTTTTGCTGTTAATCCGTACAACCTATATCACACAAAAATAACTCAGATTGGGGCACATTCTGCTTTCCCCTTAGACATGAATTTGTGTATCTTCTGGCATCAATATCTGATTTGACAAGCGTTTCTTGTTCCTCTGGGGAGCTCAGTTGGTGCTGTTTCAGTTCTCCTTAAACTACTGGAGTGAAATTACCCCCCCACACACACACACACACACATTTTTCCTTCAGCCTGTGGCACTCCTCCAGATTCATGGCGTAAATCTCTGTAAAAAATGCTTATACTGTTTGACTTTACCATAGGGAGAATAATAATAAAGAAATGCATTTCCCTTGTCTTTGTTGTGCTGAACACTGGAGCCGTTTCCACAAAATTAAGCTGTCATTCTCAAGCACTCAGATAACGATGGGCCAATGAGCTGCTAATCTCTGCCTGAATCCTACCTAGGATGCCACAGTGCTGGAGACAAGTGAATGGCAGTCACCGCATTGATGCCATTGCCTAGTGATTTATGAAGATTTTTCTTTGGCCAACATTCTCAGTCTAACATCCATAGCAATCTTCCACTACGTGTGGCCATTTCAAAATGGCACATGGTCTATGAAAGAAGTATCGCTTTCAGAATAGGAATGCTTTTCTTCCATCCAGTAATGCTTTAAATAACCGAGTGGCTGCGAAACCTTCCCAGCAGTTTATGGAGCTGTTTCACACATTATAGAATGCATACAATGAAAGGGTTAGAGTAGTGGTCCAATCTTACGCTTCCCCCCCCCCAACCAACACAGCAATTCCAAAAAGGATGCTGCTGCATTCTGGGTGGGTAGGTGGGGAGCTATTGTAAACTCCTCTTCTGGGAGTATTACCTGGGGGTATTACCACAGTGCAGAGGGGTCTACCTGGACCAGAGGCGGTCGGGGCCGGGAGTGCGCCCCACGGCAGGCGCTGAAACTGCACCCCCACCCGGCCCCCACGCATCATGCAGACACGCCTCCCTTACCCCGGAAACGCTCTATTTTTGGAGCGTAAGGGAGGCGTGGGCGGGCGGGAGGACGAGAAACCATGCGGTCTCTCCCAGATGCCAATGGCGCCCCACCGCTGCTCCACGCCCCATGGTTCGTGCCATGGGGCGCTACAGGTAAGATCCGCGTCTGACTTGGACGAGTGTGAATTTGCCGGCACAGGTACGGGTGGACCCACACCAAGGGATTGGATCTAGCTAGGATTCTGTGGCCACTGCTGCCACCAAACCCACCCCCTTCCCAGATCCTATTCGCCTTTCCCTCACCCCTGCTTCCACCCCACCCCACCCTCATTGCTGCCTCATTCCATGCATAGCCAAGCGCATTGGTGTTCCATATGACATTTCACTATCCATTCCATTGAACTGGAATATTTGAGACATAAGGGGTTTCTTTTGACATCAATGGGAGAAAGCAGCTTTCATTCAAGGACTTGGTTCATTTCAAGGGATGCTTTCACCATACTGAATTATTGCTACATCAATTTGTTAGAGTAAATACCCACTTAATATGATTCAAGGGGAGAATAGTCTTCAAAGGTTACTTGCTCTAGAGAGACTGATTTAGGATATTTGCCAAACATAAATGGGAATCTTGGACTGAACCCAAATGATTCAGACCACTATCCAATCTGCAGAGAGTTTCATTCTTGTAATGACTCGGTGCCAGAATGAGGTAGACAAGTCAGAAATATTCCCAATAATGCTGTCACCTAATATCATAAAGTGACCAGTAAAAAAGGTAGGAGGGGGAACCCAGGAAATTATAGGCCGGTCAACCTCACATCCATTCCAGGTAAGATGGTGGAAAGTCTCATCAAAATCCTAAAACATATAGAAGACCAAACCTTGCTGGGGGAGAATCAGCATGGCTTCTGTATTTCGAATGGCTTTCAAATTCTTCGAAAAGGTCAACAGGCATTTGGATGTTGGTGAACCAGTAGATATTACATATCTGGATTTTCAGAAAGCATTTGACACAGTCCCTCACCAAAGGCTGCTGAAAAAACTTCACAGTCAGGGAATAAGTGGTCAGGTCCTCTTATGGACTGAGAATTGTTTGAGGACCATGAAATAGAGAGTGGGGATTAATGAGCAATTTTCACAGTGGAGCGAGGTGAAGAGCAGTGTGCCTCAGGAATTTGTCCTGGGACCAGTGCTTTTTAACTTATTCATAAATGACCTGGAGACAGGCATAAGTAGTGAGGTGGCTAGATTTGCAGATGACACTGAACTTTTCCAGGTGGTGAAAACTAGAAAGGACTGTGAAGAGCTCCAGAAGGATCTCTCACAACTGGGAGAATGGGCAATAAAATGGCAGATGCGTTTCAATGTAAATAAGTGCAAAGTAATGCATATTGGGGCAAAAATCAAAAATTCACATATAGGTTAATGGGTTCTGAGCGATCAGTGCCAGACCAGGAGAGAGATCTTGGGGTGCTGGTGGACAGCTCGATGAAAAATTTGACCCAGTGTGCAGTGGCAGTGAAGAAGGCAAATTCCATGTTAGGGATAATTAGAAAAGGGATTGAGAATAAATAGCCAATATTGTATTGTCATTGTACAAGGCAATGGTAAGGCCACACCTAGAATATTGTGTACAGTTTTGGTCTCCACATCTCAAAAAGGACATAATGGAATTAGAAAAAGTACAGAAAAGAGCAACCAAAATGATAACTGGGCTGGGGCACCTCCCTTACGAGGAAAGGTTACAGCGTTTGGGGCTCTTCAGTCTAGAAAGAAGGTGCCTGACGGGGGACATTTGAGACATACAAAATTATGCATGGATAGAGTAGATAAAGGGAATCTCTTTTCCCTCTCACACAATACCAGAACCAAGGGACATCCTCTAAAACTGAGTGTTAGGAGAGTTAGAACAAACCAAAAAAATATTTCTTTACCCAGTGTGTAATTAGAATGTGGTGCGAGATGTGGGCTTGGATGCCTTTAAAAGGGGATTGGATAGATTTATGGAGGAAAACTCCATTACAGGTTACAAGCTATGATGGGTATTATATGTCCAGTCTGAGATTAGCTGATCACTCATCATGAGGGCCAGGTAGGAATTTTTTTTCTGTCATCCAAATGGGCCATTACATGGATAGCAGTTTTTTTGCCTACCTCAGGCTGATGAGGGGGGGATGGGTGTTCAGTAGGTTACATGAGTTACATTGTGCTTAATAAAGTTAAACTCCAACCTCAGTCTGATGTCTTCCTTGGGGGTGGTGCATGGGTAATCGTCTACTTTAAAATGCCAGATGCAGGGGAGTGGCAGCAGGACACAAGTATCTGGTTGTCTTGCGTGCTCCCTGAGGCATCTGGTGGACCACTGGGAGATACAGGAAGCTGGACTAGATGGGCCTTTGGCCTGATCCAGCAAGGCTTTCTCTTATTGGTCTTATGACCTCATAGCATGACTTGAAACCAGAATACTTTTTTTTCCAAAAAGAAAGCTTGCTTTCTTGGCATGCAATCCTCTTCAGAATTTGTGTGTATGGCATTGAAACCATGACATTTATAAAGAAGATAAAGTATTGTTATGACAAAAAAGCAATGCTTATTTATCTGAACATGCTTTCAGGAGAGAATCTGCCGTCATGTATTTCAATAGACTGATACTGGAGAAAGAGAAAGAAAATTCATTTGAAGCTGCCTGATATAGTTGCATTCCTGGGGGGAGGGGGAATGCTAGGTTTTGCAGGAGCCGGAGCTTCAGTGTAACATGGCCCCTCTCCCTCATCTTCAGAGCCATTTGCGATCAAGGGAGAATTCCCCCCTCTAGGAATGCCACTGGCCTGATAAGAACTTGGTCCCTTGAAACCAGGGCTTTTCAACCTGTTGTCCCACTGTCAGTACTTCCCAATATACTTGGCCCCATTGCTGTGCGGACTGCATGACACTGCTGTGCCCAGCTTGAGCCAGTAGAGATGGCTGGCTAGAGTGGCTGAGCACCAGTGGTAAAGTGTGGGTGTATGGCAGAGGGGTGGCTGGCGCAAGGAGGGTGCAGAGAGACTGGGAGGCAGCAACAGCCAGAGAAGCCTCTTTCTTAAGGCAGGAAGCACTGTTGGCAGGGTATCCACTTCTGCATACAGCAGCTGTCGCTGGTGGCAGAAAAAGCAAGGTCCTTGGAAAAGTGATACCTGTGATAAAAATGTAATTCCTTACCCCAGTATTGTCTGTTTTGGCAGTGGCTTCTCAAGCAATCAGGCAGAGGGACCTCTGAGCCCTGCTGAGTTCCTTTGTAACCAGAGATAATCAAGGATTGATAGCCCAAAGCTACCTCACACCCCCCCCCTCAGTTGTGTAGCTAGAGATGAGGGAGTCACAGAACCAAAATTTAGCATGGTGCCGCAATGCAGCATTAAAATGGCCCCTTCCCCTTCCCTTCAGAGGCATCCTGGGTGGTTAGAGCAAAATGGAGGCATCTCTTCCAGTTTGCTGTAGTCACTGGGAATTCAAATAAAAGGGGATGGGGCCACTTGCATGGTGTGTTGAAGTGCTGTGCAAAGCGCTGTGACTCCCCCACTACCTATGCTACTGCTCCCCCCTGCCAAGGCTGCCCACACCAACAAAGTGCACACTGTATCCTGAAGGGGGGCAGTCCCAGAGGTCTTCTCAAGGAAACAGAATGTTTGTTCCCATACTCTGGGCAAAACCTCCACTTCCCTGATAGGTCTACTCACACCTGCACCACCTCTTTTGCTGGTGCAACATTGGGGTTATGCTGGCACAGTTAGGCCAGCAAAGTTTGGCTGGCACAAGGGACACCATAAAGTGTGTTTGGACCACTCTCGGAGTCAGAGAAGATGACGCATGTCTGTGTGCTGGCCTCTCTGACTCTCGGAGTGCTCCAAACATACTTTACGGTGTATCTTGTGCCAGCCAAACTTTGCTGGTCTAACTGTGCTGGCCTAACTCCAGGTTAGGATTGAGCTCTGAGTGGACCTGGGAAGGTAGATCAATACCAGAAAGCGGGAGAGGATATTGGCAGAGCTGCTTTAGTCAATAACTGCCCACTTCCTGCCCTCAACACACCCCCATCCCCTCCCTGGTTCTACTCTTGTAGATTTCTGCAGAAATGGAGATTTCTGGCCTCAGACAATAATAACGAAAACAATGGCCCTCTGCTTCTTACACCTGGATGCCTGCACAAAACAGTTTTTGATCACTGAAAAAAGTCATATTTCATCAAAAGATGTGGCATACAGCAGGCCCTGAATCCAGCAAAATCCCTAAACACAGATGATGCAAAATACCATCTCTTAGCTTTCAAAGCATTTTGGAAATGTATTCAGAGAACAAAGCATGCACGAGCTTTTCTTTCCCCCTACTCTTGACGTAAGTAGGCCATCAACTTTAATGAAACGGTAGTAGTAAACACTGGATCCAAGCCAACATTTTGAAAACTAAGAACTCAAAATTTGAAGTTTTTTTCCCAAGCAGCCATATACCAGGGCTCTTAATAAACCTTGCAAGAGTTCTAGCCTGCGACTTTTCAGAATGCTCTTTTCATAGCACTGCCATTGAGCCACATTTGATTGCTTTCTTTATCCTGTGTCAGTATTAAAATGCAACTAGGAAAAAACCTGCCCAACATGCAAATGAGCAATGACATGTTCTTTCTGATAGATGGCTACCTAACTCACAAACTTTCACATCATGTTGTGCCAGATGTTTGCCTTAATGACTTTTCATACAGAAACACACCCTTTGAGACAAAGAGGTTTGTTTGCCAAATTAGAGCACCTTCTTAAAACTGCATTTTGCTCAAACATTTTAGTACACCATTCATTACAGCGAAGCACTTGGATTTTCATTTTCCACTTATATCACCTACTCCCCAGTCACACGCTGTTTGGGAATACTAACTCAATTTTTTTTCCTGTAGGCAACCAGGCAAGATGTCAGAGGTCTGGTGTAGCATGATAGCAAAATTTTATATTATAACACAAGTGAACTACACGCTATCAGCAAGGTAATATGTAGCCAACAGAGTTGATCGACACATAGGCTATGTGGGACATCATCATGTGAACATCAGTGAACTTTAGCCCATCACGAATATGACATCAGTTATGTGATTAAGGGTGCAATCTTAACCTAGACCGGCACAGTGAGGCCAGCAAAGTTTGGCCAGCACAAGGGACACCGTAAAGCATGTTTAGACCACTCTCAGAGTCAGAGAGGACATGCACACAGACATGTGCCATCTCCCTGACTTCAAGAGTGGTCCAAATGTGCTTTATGGTGGCCCTGGTGCCAGCCAAACTTTGCTGGCCTAACTGTGTTGGCGTAACTCCAGGTTAGGATTGTGTTCTAACAAATGCCTTGCAGTTCTAGGAACATTTTGTAATGGGATCAGGATGTTTTTAGCTGTGTTATTCAGATCAACAGAGGTGAGCATGCCAGCCTGCAAAAGTTAACTTAGTGCACATTTATAATCAGCATGATGCATATTGGGTGAACATGACAGACCCAGATTTGAACCTTTTTCATGAGGTGGTCATGCACAAATAAATTCTTCCCAAGTCTAACCTGCCCTACAGTACTGTAAAAATGAATGAAATAAATATAAAATGCTTTGCACGGTGAAAAGTGCTATAAGACACAGGGCACGTTATATTTGAATAACAGTTCATATGTACATCCTTTGTAATCTTTATAACAGCAGATCAGCATTATATCCATTTTGCAAAAAGGAGAGGGAGACAGAAGCTGACAGATGAGTTATTTGTCGAAGGCCATTTCAAACGTTCATGGCTGGGGTCCAAATTTGAACCCAGGACCTCCATATCAAACTTATCAGAGTACAATGTTTTTTGAGATTTAGTATGGCAAATGTGTTCCAAAAGGAGACAAATTGCTGGATACACCACACACTGAACTGCCCTTAACCAGGCAGCCATCTGCACGACGTTTTAAAAACAATTTAAACTTTCCTTTTCATACCTACTGTTGAAATGTACTTTTCTCTCCCAGGGAGTATTTTTCTCCCTCCTTTCAATTGGTGCCACAATAAGTGGTTTTCCATTTCTGGAACAGCAGGGCTCTTTCGAAGATGAGGGTGTACGAGAGAGGACAGAATGGCAAAGACAGCTGCCGCCATTAGACAAATAAATAAATAAAATTGCCGAGCCCTGGGAAAGTGGGACCCCGAAGGCATCCCACACGTCCTGGTGTGACATTCATTTCTTCTTCAATAGGATGCGGAGATGGGCTGGGAGACCTGATTGGTTGTTGTCGTGGCCTCACACGCAAGACCGGTTGTTTGCCTTTAAGAGCCCCCCTGACTGCTGTAAACCTATTCAATTACACTGGGAAAGAGAAATTGCTGCCCTGCCGACGGCCCCCAAAGCATAAAGCTCACTTAAAGAAGAAGAGGTAGTATCACCAAGCTGTGATCAATCAAGAAAGAAACCTGTTGGCAGAAGGCCCAGGACTTCCTTCTCAAGAGCACCTTGAAGGCGTGAGCTTTTCTGAAGGTTTCATGAATAGGAGTATCAAGGCCAGTTGTGATCAGTAACCGGGACTTTGCTGCCACTAGAAGTGTGGCTAATGTCTGATACTGGGAGCAGAGTTTGAAGACCTTGGCAGATGACTTCTTTGGCCCTGGCTCATTAATTTCAGCTCACATGGGGGGCAGGGAGGCTAACCACCAGAGTCCAGCAGAGAGACGCACTGCCTTCCCAGCCCACCCAGCTCTAGGCAAGGAAAGAACCACTGCTCTACAGTTACCCTTGGAGCAAGGCAGCTTCCTGCTGAAATTTGTTCCTAAAGAAGCAAGGAAATACCAGTTATGCCTCTTTTCCCACCCTCCCTTCTCTCTTTCTCTTGCATCAGCGACTTTTGCCTGCAGTGCAAATAAAAACATCACAACAGGGGCCTATCCGTTCGGGCAGGTTGTGTCAGCGGCAGATTGAGGGGGGGGGGCGCGCGGTGGATTAGTGATGTCCTTCCCACCAAGTCTGCAGCCACTATTGCCGCCTTCCAGCCTGGATGCAACCCACACTGTTCCCTTTTCCACCTGCTAAATGTGAACAGAATATGGAGAACTCAGTTTTTCACTTTGCCCCAGAGCATAGTTGCTTTGAACATGGAAGTTCAGGACTTCCTATTTAATTTAGAGGGCCCCTGTGAAAAAAGAACCTCCTTCATTCACATGTTCTTTTAATAAATCAAACCTGAAGTCCCACACATCTGCAGCTGAAGAAACTGCACAAGCGGGTAAGTGACTTCATTGTTGTTGTTGTTGTTGTTGTTGTACAGTAATTATGCAGAGGAGGCAGACCCAAGGCAGCACTGGATGGTGTTCCAGCCACACCAACATCCCAACCACAGAGAACAAGTCCAGACTGGCATTTCCTAGTTCCAAGAAGGATGGTGCTGCATACACAAATAAGTGCTGGGCACATCATTTCTCTTCCTAGCCAGGGTGGCTAGGATTTCCCATTGAAATTCTGTTGATCAGCTGGTTGAGGATGCAATCCTAACTTGCACTGGAATGGCAAGGGCAGCAGGCCTCCACTGGATCCAGCACAAGTCAGGTAGCCTCTGGAGCCTCCCTGGTGCAAGGGCACATTCATGCCCTTTCCCCAGGGTAGGTGCCATCCACCCCAATGAGCTTGCTTGGACCTGTGCCTGCTCCAAGCAAGCCATATGGGTGGAATCGGGGCCGTGTGGCCTGGGGAACGGAGGCTTGGATGTGGCCTACAGGCCCACCGACCCCCACCTAGTTCCTCCCTCCCTCCTCCACCCAGAACTGCTCTTGCGCCAGCCAAGTTCAGCTGGTGCAGGAGCGGCGCAGTGCCCTTGGGCTAACGTTGCTGCTAGCGTCGGCCCAATGGCATGAGTTGTAGCGTCAGCCCAAGGGCCAGTCTAGGATTGCTCCCTCACATATGTAGAGGGGGGGGAAATCAGTGGTGAGATTCAGCCAGTTCTCACCTATTCTGCAGAACCGGTTGCTAATTTTAGGTTGGGAGAGGGAAGAAAGGCAGCGGCCACCCTGAAGGACATAGAACTGGTTGTTAATTTATTTGAATCCCACCACTGGAGGGAATCAATCCCCCACCCCCTTTTCCCTGGAAAACAGGTGAACCAATCAGACGGTTTTTTTCTGCGTGCCTTTCCTGTCCAGGTGATGGATTGGGGGTCCTAGTACTGAACATTGTATACATCCAGCCTCCCCCTTTCCTTTCCCTGTACACACCCTTCACAGGGGTTTGCCTCCTATTGGTAACAAGCACTGGTGGCATTCACAGACACAGTTTGAAATAGCTAGGCATCTTTAATTTAGTTATTAATGGGTTTAATTTGTTCTACATAATATAATATCATTTGGGATGATTGGGGGGGGGCGCTTTGTTTTTACAGTCCTGAAAATCTTGTTAAAGTTTGCTGTACACCGCCATCAGGATCCCCAGGGTAATGTCATGAGAGAAATCCATATAAATAAAATGATCGCGAAGAGAAGCCTCGAGGCTTTTATGAGGCTAATAAATCATTGCAAGTTTGCCAGGTTTACAGAATGCCTTGGAACCAAACTAATCTAAAGAAAGTTAGGTGCACGTGTGTCTTACAGCTGCACTGAATGCTCTCTCATTTTGGTATTCATTTCCAGGGTAACTCATTTGACTCCGCTGAACAGATTGCTGAAGAAATACTAACCCCATTAAACATTGTTTACCTGCTTGGCACCCTTTCTCTTCCCTCCCCCACCACCCCACCAGCTGCTCTTTTTCTCAATGCCATTTTCTTTCTCCTTCTTGGCTTTTCTCAGCCTCTTTGGCCACACGGCGCCATTGACTCTGATGGCTGGGATGACCTTTTGATTTTGCTTATTATGACGCTCTGTAGCATCATCCAATCAGACAACAGCTGCTTTCAGGTGTTATATGAACACATGGAGGAGGGAGAAGGTTCGTGCCTGGTCTCCACGTATTTAAGCCTGAAAAGAGCTTCCATGTGCAGGAGCAGTCTATCCATGAGGCCGACTGAAGTGGTTGTCTCTAGCAGCAGGTTTGATAGGGTGCCCATCTCTGTCTGCCTCCACTGCTGCTGCTGCAGCTCCTCATTCTCCTCCTCCACTCCCTGGATTGGAAAAGGAAGGGGGACCAGAGAGTGGAGCAGGTAGGCAAGAGAAGTGAGACAGTTGGGAGGGCAGAATCGGGACAGCAGGTGGGCCTGAGAGGGTGGCAGGATAGGTGGTGCCAGTGCCGCCAGTATCCTAGCTCCCTCCTGGGCCCAATCCTGGAATGTGGGTTCATGTGGACTTGTACTAGCTACTAGCTAGCCCAGGTCCCAGTAGATGCCCACCCACTCAGAGGCATATTCCCTGGTTAACAACAACAGCAACAACAGTATTTATATACCACCTTTCCCGTCACTGGATTTCTCCTCTGACTTTAATCAAGGCAGTTTACATGGGCAGGCTTTTCTCAATCCCATATAGGGATTGTTACAATCACAAATTCTGTCATTCAAGAACACTACAGTCCAGGTGGTCTCCTTCACAGTCTGGTGTCCCTCTGGCTGCTCACACTCTCACACTTGTCTTGACAGGTACTCCTCTACTCTCATTGGAAGGGTCATCATCTCCACTCCTCTCACCCATTTGAGAGACTCGTCTGTCAGTAGCGTTTATCAGCAGTTCAGCGTTACTTTCTGCTGACTCAAACTGCTGTCCCAGGTAACCTTCAGGTTTCAGAGGTGGCAGCTTTTCCACTCGGCCAGACTCTCCTGCCCTGGTTAAGGGAACAAATGGTCCTTTACCCAGAGGAGACCTCCGCAACTGCCCTTCCAGAGAACTGTCTTAAACAATTCCCAAATCTTCAAAGGGGCCCATTCATTTTTTTTCTTTTTGCCCTCCTTTCCTAGATTTCTACACATAATAAAAGATATCTACCTATCAAGGCTATCTTGGTGCTCTAGCACCCTTTTAAATCCTGCTCTAGTTGCAGTATGTCAGCTTTGCAGTATGGAAGCATACTTGCAGTATGTAAATATGTATGCAATATACCATCATTCCAGGTAAGTTTCCAATCACTCTTGCAAATTATTATTTCTATGAATGCAAGAGGCAATCAGAACCTGAGATGCCAAGTGTTGCTGACCCCTGTACATTATGTTGCCAGTAGCAATTTGTGGGAACAGGGCTGATGGCAATGAAAGCAGTCTCCTGAGCAAACTAGAGGGGCTTACACATACAGCAGGTTGTGAACTCTGCCTGAAACAACTCCTGCAGGTTTGTGTTCCAATATGATGGAAGTTTGGAAATTCCTGGATGCCCTGCCAAAACCTCCAGGATACATCCTATGAGTGAAGTAGTCCCCCGTGCAAGCACCAAGTCATTGCTGACTGATGGGGGTGACGTCACATTGCTCCATTAATTAGGCAGCCTTGGTTGTATGTGGTGGTTTGCCATTGCCTTCCCCTGTTAAAATTTCCGGGAAATATTTCATAGTGGCCTTGAAACTGATGCCGATTCCTGGAGGCTCCAGATCTGCCCTGGAGGGTTAGCAACCTTAGCCATATTCATCAAATGCACGACCAGGCAGAAGCAACTCCCTTGCACAATTGATTTTTCATCACCATCTCTGATCTTCTGACATTCCCATGCTTCTGAGGCTCAAGGTGGAATCTTTTGTACTGTATTGGTGCTCCCTGACCCTTTGCCTCATTATCCTTCCATGCTTCAGGGTATCCAGTGGTCCTTGTTTATTCATGACTAACGTGGAATAGGCCAACACAGAGCAATCACATGAGAATAAGCCTTTGTAATAGTTATCTATCGACTTTCCAAGGATCAGAGTCCTCCAGAGGAATGCATGGAGAGTTCTCTATTCCATTTGTAGAATGCTTGGGCCAGGGGACAATTTCCTGATTATATGAAGCAGTCATGATGGAACACACATGACTTGAAGACTGGATGAAGGTAATTGTTTCCTTTTAGCTTTCCTCTGGAACTGAAAGCAAGAATGTGGAATTTTTCAGTGTGTACACACATGCACACACACGAGCAGTCGGCCTGTGGGAAATATGCGGGAAAACACATATTTAAAGCCCTGTGACAAAGGGTCTCAGAAAAGGATGGGGTGTGGGGAGGTGATGGGCAGGAAAGGGGTTGTCAAACAAAGGGACCACCAATCCTATCCAACTTTCCAGTGCTGCTGTAGCTGTTCCAATGGTTTAGCGTGTGTGGTAAGCAGCAGTGGTCCAGGTGAGCGGGGGCGGGGAAGACGGCAAAACAGAGCATGACACAACGGGCGGGCTGCCGCTCACCCGTTCCTCCCGCCCAGCATACTGGTAGCATGACACCGGTGGTGGTAAGTAAAGGAAGGTTTGTACTATTACCTTGGGGCTCCACTGCAGTTGCATTGGTATTGGAAAGTTGTTGGAGTTGGCACAACTCCGTCTGCTGTCTAGAGGGGGCAGTCTAATGTCCGAAGGGGGCACAATGTGATGTCCTGTGAGCCAGACCCTTCTTACCTGTCCTCTCTGAGATTCCTGCGGGGGCGTGGCCTTGACCTTATTTCCTTCCCTTCTCCTCTGAGCACGTCCTTTTTGCCCTCTGACCACCAAGCTGATAAGATGTGCAGACCAAGGGCTCTGATGCCCCTGCCATTTTAAGCACACCTCCATGCACGGCGATGCAGCAGCTATAGGGTCTTGCCTTCTAAGTGTTAGTTGTACCTCTGATCCTAATCAGACACTGTAGATATGCACTGGGTGGAGCTGTGAGTAAACCTTTCTTTTTGCATCTTTACCAAGCCTCTGCCTCACATGTCTTTTGTTAATAGCAGTCAGCCTGGGTGAGGGAGGTTCCCGTGAGGTGATGCCCTAAGGGGGGAAATCCGCTGCTTGCTCTACTCTGCTTTCCCCCATCACCAATAAGAAATTTCCAATAAAAGATGCATAGGATAAGGCCCAAAATTATCTTCAGGTAGTCAGAAAAGACTTGGGAAGTCTGTGCTCTCCTTGACCCATAGTTGGGGGTGTTTATTTTTTGTTAAAAAAGCATAAAAACACAATAGACCACCTTTTTGGTATGAAAATGTCTGAATAAAAACAAAACATTTTTGTGTTTAAGAAATTTTCCCAAAATTACAATAGATTTTTCTAATTATAATATTGTGGTCCAATTTAATATTGTGGTCTGACACTGTATTGCATATATCCTTACCCATTACACTTTAAAAGCATTTAAAATTACTAAAAATGAGAAATTGGAATGAGAATAAAAACACATAGCATCACTTTCTGCCTTTCAAATCACAAAATCTGAGAAAAAAATAACACAATTTTCAAATACCCCTACCGATAGTCATAATTTTTCCCTAAGGCAATAATTATTTATGGCATTGCTGTGTGAGGGTGCAATCCTAACCAAATTTCCAGCCCTGACATAACTGTGCCAATGGGGCCTGTGCTGCATCCTGCAGTTGCGGGAGGGGGGGGGCGGTCAGGGAGGCCTCCTCAAGGCAAGGGAATGTTTGTTCCCTTAACCCAGATCTGCATTGCCCAAATTTCCAGTGCTGGGAATTTGGTTAGGATTGTGCCCTGAGACAGACTGAGATGGCAAGGTGTCATTCTGACTTTCTCCTGAAGGCAGAAGTGTAACTAGAGTAGAGTCTGGGGCACATGTGCTGGACACTATGCCAAGGGGGGGGAATGCACAACTACCCCTCATGCTCCTCCCTATTTGTGGAGGAGGTGGCAGTGGCTTCTCACACCCCATTACTTCAAGGGGAGCCTCCACAGGAGAAGGAAGCAGGGTGCATAGCTGCCACAGCAAGCACTCCCTTCTCCAAGAACACAGAAGTGATGTCACAACATCATGTGTTGCTGTGACATCACTACCCCAGGCCCTGGGCCTGAGCATTATACCTGCCTATAGCTCTAAAATAGCAAAATGTGGGGCTTATGGAACAGGCTTCTGGTGTGCTGCTCCCCAAGGGAAGGTCTCTCCTCCCTAGATAATGCAGCCAGGCTAGTGATGGGATCAGCTAACGACTCGGGGGAACGCTGGGCGGGCAGCAGGAAGGCTGAGCGGGACTTCTGGGTGATTGACAGCCCGTCCGTCCAGGTCCGCCGCCCGCCCGCCCGCTGCACGGGCTGCCCCTGGGTGGCGTACCCCGCTGCTGTGCGCCCTGGCACCCGGGGGCCCCCACCCATCCCCCCTGGTGAGCGGGCGCCCCCTCCGAGGCCAGGGTAGCCCGTGCGGCGGGTAGGCAGGCGGCGGACCCGGACGGGCAGGCTGTCAATCACCTGGAAGTCCCGCCCAGCCTTCCTGCTGCCCGCCCAGCATTCCCCCGAGTCATTAGCTGATCCCATCACTGAGCCAGGCCCTTGAGAGAAGGGTGGTCTGCTCTTTCAAGTGGTACCAGTTCCTCCTTTCACCATATAAGGATAGATAATAGATGGGTCACCTCTTCTTTCGATTCTGGAGTGGGTGTTAGTCTCTGTATTGGAAAATGCAGAAGATTACCCCGAGGAGGCAGTGGATGGTGCCGACAGTGGCCCTTGGTTCAGGAAAGCACACGGTTAACACCAGGGAAGTAGCAGTGGCTGGGCTGCACAGCTGCAGCCACTAAGGAGCTTGTAGCAAGGATAAAAGGAACACCTGAGGGAGGCTAAGACTGTGGGTTGTAGTGGTGGAAGGAGTGGAGGGTTGCTGACATTGGATTACTGGCTTGACTAACAGACTGGACAACAGATGGGCTTATTGAACTGATGTGGTGAACTGATAAATGTTCTGAATTACTGGCTTGACTGATTGATGAACAAATGACTGAGGACTAGTGGACTGAGGACTGGCAATTATTGGAGGACAACTGCTCTGAAGCTGGAGGAGGAGACCTGTGGCCTACAGGCAAGCAATTGGGGGGGGGGGCTACCTCTCTGTTGGTGCTGGGGTCCAGTAGTTGGTATATATTGCCAGGGCTATCTGTATCTGGGGTACTACTTAGCTTAAGCAGGCATAGCCTTTAGAGGGAAAGTTTGGAGCAGGGGCTTTGGCAAGACAGCCTCTCTCTCTCTCTCTCTCTCTCTCTCTCTCTCTCTCTCTCTCTCTCTCTTACACACACACACACACACACACACACACACACACACACACACACACACACACTGGGGAAGTGGCTATGCGCCCCCCGTACATTCACTGCACATGCTTTGCATATGGTTTGAATTCTGAATGGCTATAGGTTCTGCCCCTTTCACCCCTTTCAGTGAAGGGTGCAATCCTAACCTGGAGTTAGGCCAGCAAAGTTTGGCCAGCACCAGGGCCACCATAAAGCATGTTTGGACCACTCTCAGAGTCAGGGAGGATGGTGCATGGCCTCTCTGACTCCGAGAGTGGTCCAAACGTGCTTTATGGTGGCCCTTGTGCCGGCCTAACTGTGTTGGCCTAACTCCAGGTTAGAAGTGTGCTCTAAATGGTATTACGCAGTCCAACTGGACAGCAAAGATTCTGCCAGGTCTTGGAAAGCAGTAGCCACTTAGATCACAGTGAGCTAGGACAGATGGACCAATGTTTTAATGATGGCAGCTTCATATGACTTCATTTCCTTTGTATTGCCACAAACTATTGTTTGACCTTGGAACTATCCCTTCACACTTGTTCCTCTTTTTCTCTTATTTCTCTTATCTGAGGAATCTGTATTAAAATGTTGAACCATAATAACTTTCTTATGAGGTCTCCAGGGGAAAATGTAATTTGCTTGGTATCATGATTTAATTTTATTCACAGTCATAAGTAAAAACAGCTAAATGCCATAACTGCAAAAGGTTTTCCCCAATTAAAGACCTCACACTAAAATCTAGTTGTGCTCCAAACCCCATAAATTCTGGCTGATTATTTATCAGGCAAGGAAGGTTTCTCAGCTGTTATCTGAAAGCATGATCCATTGCACCCCTGTGTGCAATATGTACAAGGAAACGTTATTGCCTGTTGCTCAGTTTCAATAATTTAATGTCGACATGGATGTATCACTGTCCGGTAAAGAACTATTTTTCCCCATATGTCAACGCACCAGGCCCCTGCTAAGACTATTTCTATCCTGCTTCAGTCACTTACTTGCCTTTAAAGGAAAATTACTCTCTGACCTGACAGCAGCTTTAAAACATGTTGTAATGATATGATTGTGTCTTTACATATCATAATGTCATGGGAATATCCTCATGCCTATTATGTAAAATGTATGTACGCGTATGTTGGGTTTTTCATCAGGGCTTCCATTTCATGTCATGTATCATCAGGGTCAGCTTTAGGAGTGGTGGGGCCAAATGTGGGGCATTCCTACAGGGTCCCCACTCTCCCCGCCCCACCCTCACCAAGAAAAGCGCTTGTGGTGCCAGGTGCAAAGTGCAGCACCTGGAAATGGTGCTGGCATGATGACATCACCGCCAACTGCTTCCAGAAGGCCCATTTTGGGCAGTTCGGAGGCTGGGGCAAGTGGGAGGGCCCAAGGTAAAGCTGCTCTGCTTGACCCAGTGACCTGAAGGAATCTTGGCTGCTGCAGCAGGCGATAGGTTTGCTGTGCTGGTACAGGGCCCCACAAAGTGCAGGGCCCAATGTGATGACATTGGTCACATTAGCTTAAGGCCGGCCCTGCATACCATTTCTTGGCTCATAGACCTTTTATAGCCCTGATCCAGTCCAAGCACCACCACCCCAATTCACACATGATGCTGCTAATGACCATGGTGGCAGTTGCACATCCTCATCTGCTTCAGAGAGGCGGGGCTACCCCAAGACCTCCTGCGCTGTTTCAGTGTGTCAAATGATGCATTCCCATATGCAGTGACATGCCAATCGCTCATCTACCCACTCCCCAGATTGGAAAAGGCTAAGGAGGCAGAGCAAAACAGGAAGGGTGGAGGACACTGTATTATCTCATTCTCCATACTTCTGCCTTGACTCTCTCTTCCTTTTCCAATCAGAGCAGCAGTAGAGGAGGTTTGTGGGCAGATAGAGATATAAACCACCCTGCCAATCTGCTGCCTGAGGCAACTGCCTCAACTGATCTCATAGATAGACCAGCCCTGCAGATGAGGCACTCCGCCTGTTCAGAGGCTCCTGGATGAGTAGGATATGGATGCCGATTCACATCCAGATAATATCTGCATTTGCACTGGCCAGGGCCACACAGCAGTCTGTTTCTTTCCAATCCCTCCAACCAGATCAGAGGAAACGTGCTTCTGCCCAGAAAACGCTTCTTTGAGCTTGTTTTCTCTGCACCATCCAAATCACTCCATTAATGTCCTTTTTTTTTCTTGTCCACTTCCTCAGTATCATATTTGAACTCCTGTGAGTCCCATGATGGACCCAGACTGATCAATTATCCATCCCTTCACAGCTGTGACTATTGGCACAATCCATAAACCTCACTGTGAGGGCACAAAATCCACTAAATCTTTATTCTAGACATTCGCCCTCATAGAGCTTTTATGAACACAAATGGGGGTGGGAGGGAGTAAATGTGGTGGCAGGCTCTTCTCCTAAACCAGTGCTATTCAAACTGTGGGTTGGGACCCACTTTGTGGGTCATGATCTGATGTCAGGTGGGTCGTGGAAAGTTGGGAGCAGCCATCTTGGAAACTGCAGGCCTTACTCTTGTTACTCCTTTTGTGAGTGTTAATAGTTTGAATTTTCAATTGAGGGTTTTTAAAAAATGTTTTTAATTTAGTGCTTTGACATAATGTTTTGTCCTCATCTTGCTTTGTCTCAGGGACGTTTCATGGTTGTACAGTTGCTGCAGTCCAAGAATGCCATTGCATTTCAGGAGTGTCATTTGATTATGTTACAATGGCAGCACTTCCTGCTTGATGATGTCACTTCTGCCACAACATCACTTCCAGGTTAATGACATCACTTCCGGTGGGTCCCAACATGAGTGCCATTCTAAAAAGTGGGTCCCGGTTTAGTTTTAATACCACTGCCCTAAACCACACATTATTAGAATGTGTGAAGGAAGCCTCTATGCCTACAGCTCTGTGCTTGGAGGACAGTTTCCATGTGTTAAGAGAACACTACCTTTTGCCTCCTGGGGCAATGTATTCTACTTCCCTGACCAGTGGCTGCCTTGCTCTGCTCTGGCCATTTGCGTGTGGGGGGGGGAGGGCCCACAAGTGTTTGTTGCAGGAGTTAGAGCTGTTGCAAGTGCTCCAATCAATGAATGCTTCTTTGGCAGATACAGAACATCTGCTGTACAATGGGTGCAGGTCAATTACCCAGGCTTGGCAATTGGCCTTGGAAGGGCTGTGCAATCCCTGGGTCTGTGCAATCGCACAGGCAGGGCTCTATTAGTGACCCTGGGGTTTGTTGATCGCATCCTAGATTCTTCAAATGTTTGAATTTCAAATCGGCTGCAATGATCAGCATTAATGTCTACATTCAAAAAGAAAAATGTAAAGGAGCCTTTAAGTTGTCGCTTTAAGAATGGTAATAAAATAAATGAAGGAATCCCAGATGTTCCCATCTCATGGATTGGCAGGAAAATAGATTATTCAAAGCAGTAGCTCCCCACCCCCCACCCCACTCTCTTAGCATTTGAAAGATCAGGCTGGTATTTAAACTTCTCCTGGGACACGTAAGTAATGCTAATAAAATCTTTTGACTCTTGTTCATTAGAGGTGGCCTGAAACTTTCAGAAAAAGAAAGAAATATTCATAAATAAGTTGTGGATAGGAAGCAAAGAAGAGTTAGGAGACTGCAAATTGGAATAATCAAAAGATCCTTGACATAAAAGAGGCAGGCAGAGCATATGGGGAGGGGGGCGGAGATTAAGCGATGGTTCAAAGCAGGGTGTTCAGGAGCGGTGGCACACAGGGGGGTTGGATGGGCACTCCTGGTGTTTCCTGGGCTCTCCAGAGGTGGCGCGTAGTGCTCATTATTTAAAGCTGTGAATGCTGTGATGTTCGGCCCACCTGCCCTCCAATGACCCTGTTTGGCTCTGAAGTGGGAGACGTAATGAACTCGTATGGGGGCAACACAATTACACAGGGTCGTGGTGGTTTACATTCCCACATAACTGCATCACCTGGCCCCAGGTGTCAGGCGGCTCCAGGACGCCACTGAAATACAGTATGTTTGAGTATTCAAATGCTTTGTGTCAGTGGTGTTCCTACAAGGGAGGGGCAAATGCCTTGCAGGAGCCTGTGTAATGCCATTAGTGGCTCGGAGGGCAAAGCCTCCAAGTAGTGGTGGGATTCAGGGGGTTTGCCCAGGTTCTATAGAACTGGTTGTTAAATGGCCGGGCCCCGCCCATTCACTTACCTCAGCTGGCTTTGGGTTTTTTTTGGCTCCGGCTATGACGTCATAGAACCGGTTGTTAATTTATTTGAATCCCACCACTGCCTCCAAGCCAGCTCTCTGAGCAGCTAATGACTGTGGAGGCAAGCGAGAGGGGCTGTGTTACACAGGAACTCAAGCTCCTGAAAGCTTCCTCCCCCCCCCCGGTAAGAATGCCACTGCTTTATGTGGATTATGTACCAGGCCAGTCTGCAATCCTCTCGTGAAGTGAAATCCACGAACTGTTGAGTTTGTTCATGTGGTGAAGTGGGCACGCTTGTGACACCTCTTTCATCTGCAGTGTAATGACTTCATATGCGTATAGGCTCAAAGTTCATTCTTCCCTTGTTTGAAAGGGAGAGATTTGCCGCTTTGAAGATCCCTTGTGTCACATGTTGCTTTGTCATACCAGGGGGCTTAACATCTATTCATATAAGCCCATTCCTTCTCCATACAAATAAGATCAACAGCTGGGTAAAGTACAAGTATGCCCCAGTATCAGCTGAGGTTCCGTTCCAGCCCCACCATGGATACCTGAAACCATGGATACTGGGGATGCCTTTTTAAAAATAGGGGAACATCAGTGGGTTTGCTGCAGGTAGGTAAAAAAAGGTCATTTGTTTAATGCTCTCCTATCTTTTTAATTGGTTTTACCAGAATACATGGTATCTGTGGATAACTAAAACTGTGGATCTGGAATCAGTAGATACTGGGGTATACCTGTATATAAAATCTGTCCTTGGCTATCAGGGAAAGACTCAATAACATGGGCTGATTTGACTGGAGGGTGGGATACTTCTCAGGTTTGGGTGGGAAGACTGAAGTATATGTGACTCCCTTTCAACCATTCATAATTTTAAGGTATTTCTTAAATGCTAGAAAATGCTAGAATACATTTCTAGGTATTTCTAGAAATGCTAGATTTCAATACAGAACCACCAAATGCTCAGCAAATCAACATCAACTGTATGAGAAACAATTTCACTCCAACCTATTATATTCTACATTTGTGGGCACAAATGGAGATTGCTAAATACTGTAATTTTCTGTTAACAGTTTGCCTGAGTGTATGTTTTTGCAGTGAACTTGTTTTGAAATCCGTATTTGTTTGTAAAAAATAATTTCCTTTCTGCGTGTTGCTAATGATGTGTTAAAAGTGCTGTAATCTCAATGATTTCATCGGGCACTAACATAAGACTCACATAAACATGAAGCATTTCAACTCACAGATAAATATCTGGGTGTAGATCAAACCCCAGGGATTTTCAGAATTCAAAGAAAGGTGTTCACAGTCGTAAGCATGATGGAACAATACTTAGCAAATAGCAAAATGGAGCCTAATCAGGCAATGTAGCTGAATAAGAGGGCAATCCTAACCAACTTTCCAGCACTGACCTAGCTGTGCCAATGGGGCATGTTCTGCATCCTGCAGTGGAGTAGTAGTCACAGAGGCCTCCTCAAGGTAAGATAATGTTTGTTCCCTTGCCTCGGAGCTGCATTGCTGTTACCCTGGTGCTGGAAAGTTGGTTAGGATTCTTCTCTGTTATTAATTCAGAAATGCATACTGTTCTTCCACACATATGACTTCAAAGCTTTACCAAGTTATTTGTGCCCAACTCACAGACTATAATATGAATCTATATATATAAAGAAGAGCGTATGTGTGTGTGTATGTATGTGTGTATGTTTGTTCCACATAGGCTCCGCAACGCCTGGACCGATTCGCGCCAAACTCGGCACGCGGGTGCCTTGGCCCCCCGAAACCATCGCTGCGCGGTTTTGGAACGGATCGCGCCCCCACGGGCGCGGGTACAAGCGAATTTGTGGTTCTCTATGGACGGCTATGGGCTGAACCGAACATTCCGAGGCTCTGGTGATGTCATGATGAGATGCAAATGACATGCGGAATCTTCAGGCAGCAACTGAACTCTTTACAGTTGAAGACAAACAGCAGCAAACAGGTTTCCGGCAGGGAATCTTATACCGGGCCAGGGAAATGTGTTCTGTGGACATGTGGGCGGTCTCTGCTTGGCAGTGACAGATGGCACAAGGTGTTGTGACTGTTGATCTCACTCTGAAAGTTTACTTTCACTGTATAACATAAGGCAATTGGGCAGGTGCAACCAAAGGCTACACAGATGAAACAACAGCATACACAGGAAACACCTGAGGGGAAAAAAATGACTTGCAATGCTACGTCACAGAGCTGCTACATCTAGAGCAACAGAAACAGTACAGCAGCGTGACAAAAGACTACACGATAAGAGAGACAGAGCTGCTACATCTAGAGCAACAGAAACAGTACAGCAGCAGGGATGGGACATATCAACACCCGGGCACACATGTGAGTGAGGGGAGGGGTCAGGGATGGGACATATAAACACCCGGGCACACATGTGAGTGGGGGGAGGGGTCAGGGATGGGACATATAAACACCCAGGCACACATGTGAGTGGGGGGAGGGGTCAGGGATGAGACATATAGACACCCGGGCACCCATGTAAGTGGGGGTGGGGTCAGGGATGGGACATATCAACACCCGGGCACACATGTGAGTGGGGGGGGTCAGGGATGAGACATATAAACACCCGGGCACACATGTGAGTGGGGGGTCAGGGATGGGACATATAACACCCGGGCACACATGTCAGTGGGGGGAGGGGTCAGGGATGGGACATATAAACACCTGGGCACACATGTGAGGGGGGGCAGGGATGGGACATATAAATGGGCCATCTGTATGCCTGGTGAGTAGCTGGGGGTCGGGGATGGCACATATAAACACCCGGGCACACATGTGAGTGGGGGGAGGGGTCAGGGATGGGACATATAACACCCGGGCACACATGTGAGTGGGGGGAGGGGTCAGGGATGGGACATATAACACCCGGGCACACATGTGAGTGGGGGGGTCAGGGATGGGACATATAAACACCCGGGCACACATGAGAGTGGGGGGGAGGGGTCAGGGATGGGACATATAAACACCCGGGCACACATGAGAGTGGGGGGGCAGGGATGGGACATATAAATACCCGGGCACACATGAGAGTGGGGGGGCAGGGATGGGACATATAAACGGGCCATCTGTATGCCTGGGAAGTGGGGGGGGGGTCAGGGATGGCACCTATAAACACCCGGGCGATGCCGGGTACATAAAAGCTAGTATAGAATATAAAAGCTAGCTTTCTCTTTCCTTGGTGCCTAGCATAATGCAAGATGGTAATGAACTGCCACTCGGGGCACAATCCTAACCTGGAGTTAGGCTGGCACAGTTGGGCCAGCAAAGTTGGGCCAGCAAAGTTTGGCCAGGACAAGAGACACCATAAAGTATGTTTGGACCACTCTCGGAGTCAGAGAGGCCAGCACACAGGCGTGTGCCATCCTCCCTGACTCTGAGAGTGGTTCAAACGCACTTTACGGTGTCCCTTGTGCCGGCCTAACTCCAGGTTAGGATTACACCCTCAGCTTCCTAAGCAAGGAGTACCCAAGCAGGGTTGACCATGCTACCTTGACAAAGTGGGAGGATGTATTAGAAGTGATATTCTAAGACTTATGGCCCAATGCATTCCAAAGATGCAGCATGCTTTGTGGCAGTCATGAAATGCACCTCACCACAGAGTGCAGCCTGGCTGCTGCCTCAAAACAGTGGTTGGTGGCAGCCAAGCAATAGCAATCTTTGTGGCAGCTCTGGCACCAATAAGTTGGTTTGGGGGTGGGTTGGCGATGGCAGGATAGGGGTGTGCAGAACAGGGCTGTGTCAGGGGAGATGGTGGGTGGGAAGGGTAGATATCAGCTAAGCAGTAGTTTAGCCTGCTGTATATCTATCTCCCTTTCTGGCATCTCCCTACCTTACCTCTCCCTACCTATTTTCACTCAAGCTTCTGCCAGCAACATCTCTGGTGCAGGTCTCACCTATCAGGGCAGCAGAGTATTACTCCTGGGCAATGGGAACAAATGTTCCCTTGCCTAGAGAAGATCTTTGGGACTGCTTGCTCCAGGATGCTGCCTGTACTCGAGTGATGTGGCTGCATCTGCAGGGGGTGAGATTTGGAAAGGATTGGGCTACTAGTAGGATGTCAAGGAGAGATAAATCTGAGAATGATCCTGTTCTTCCCTATTTTTCAGAGGTAGTAGAAGAACAAAAGAGAGTTTGTACTGCAGAATCTGTTAAAAGCTGTGAACATTCTTTGTAAAACACTTTAAAAAAAAAGAACTCAGGGAAATATGCTCAGGGAAAGCAAGGCCAAAAAAATTCTGATGCTTTTTTCTGAAATGGAGAAATTGATATGAATATCTGTGAAAGACACCAAAAACAAACAAACCTTTCAATAATAATTGGATGAAGTTTGTGGGATTGTGGAACAATAATACTAATGTTCGGGATCTGGTCTGGGGCTCCACTCACCAGGCAGGTGCGAGGCGGCCAGGATCCCGGCCAGCACACTTTCCCATGGGGACTGTGGCAGCAGCTCG
This sequence comes from Lerista edwardsae, assembly GCA_029204185.1. Classification (NCBI taxonomy): domain Eukaryota; kingdom Metazoa; phylum Chordata; class Lepidosauria; order Squamata; family Scincidae; genus Lerista; species Lerista edwardsae. Next base: position 73,964 of record JAJKFI010000089.1, read on the forward strand.
GCCTCCCTGCCCCATTGGCGGGTCAGACCATGAGAAGCCCCTGGCACTGCCGCAGCAGACAGGACAGGCAGCCCACCTCTTTCCCCTCAATCACAGTCAGGCGCATCCTGTTGCGCTTGAGGGAGATGTCCACCAGGACTGCTGATGCCGGGAGCAGGTGAGAGAAGGCCCCTGGCTGCAGTTGCCAGAGAAGGCAGGGTGGTAAGTACTGGCAGGATCAGCCTGGGCTTGTGCAGCCTGACTGGGAGGAAGAGGTGGAGCAAGAGGGTGGAGCAGCTCTATATAACCCCAGGCAAGCCGGTGATGAGGGGAGTCTGGAGGAGGCTGGCCAGCAGGCAGGATGCTGGCCAGCCAGTGAACCCAAGCAAGGCTGCTGAAAGGGAGGAGGACCAGTGGGTGAAGGACCCCCTTGCCTATCTCTGAGGCTATCTCTTGCTATGCCCTAATGTCAGCTACTGCGAGGGCAGGTGCCTCTGGCCTGACAGTGCTGACAACTAAACAGATCCCAGACCACTTTTTTATTTTGCACAATAGAGTGCTCTTATAATATTTATTTACCTTATCACCAATGAACATTTTTTTAAAAGGTTACACAAAAGCAATAGAAGAGTACCTATTGTAGTAACTTTCTCTTGCCTCACAATAGCTATAGCAAAGTTACTGAGAGCGCAATCCTAACCTAGAGTTAGGCCGGCACAGTTAGGCCAGTAAAGTTTGGCTGGCACAAGGGAAACCCTAAAGTGCATTTGAACCACTCTCGGAGTCAGGGAGGATGGTGCAGGTCTGTGTGCTGGCCTCTCTTGACTTCGAGAGTTGTCCAAACATATTTTATAGTGTCCCTTGTGCTGGCCAAACTTTGCTGGCTTAACTGTGCCAGCCTGACTCCTGGTTAGGATTGCGCCCTGAAACAAGTCAGAGAGCATCGTTTTGATGCAAATGTGCACTTTGGCATGCATGCCTAATGCACACACTCATTTCATTGTTTGTGATCTCAGTCCCATGGAAGTAGAAAGAAATGTTACTAAGGAAGAGCCACATGGGCATTAGATTATGGGGAGTAAGGGAAGTGATATCCTTTGTGCCCTCCTTAAATGTTGCCCCTTCTATTTCCACAAGCACCCAGAATGTCAGGAAACTGCACCCAAAATGTGCTTGGGGAAATACTTTGCAGAAATTGCCTGAAAATAGTCAAAAAGCATGTAATACCCTCCAAACAAGGAGAGGCATAATTTTATTATTGAGTACATCACACATATGGCACACAAAAAAGCCTGCAACGTTACGCTCCTCGGCTTTGAGAAAGTGGAAAAAAATGGCTGTCTGGATAAAGCAAAGGCAAATACTTTCCACATGGGAGACAATCCGATTCCAGATTAAAGAGGTCACCTCACCCCCTTATTAGATGGCAGAAACTTTGAAAGCTTGACTTGCGAACAGAATATGGCAGAAGGAAGGCATAGACAGTGCCTTGAGATTTTACACAGTAGCAGCATAACGAAGGAAAAATGCTTTCTCCTGCAAATATAGATGACAGCAACAACACCAAAGTTCAGGCCAAGGCTTGCTTATTATTTGGGATGCTGCCCACGCTTTCAACTGTGTCAGCACGTAATATGTTTGTTGCTCCTCTGCTGAGTTGTAGCTGGTTGTGCAGGTCAGGCTCTTCGCAGAGGAGAAATGACTGGTGCTGTGCCAATTTCAGTGTTAACCGTAGCTAGTATTTATACCTACCTATGCAACCGTCCTGGAGCAGAGGTGATCACAAACAAAAGGGGAAGGCAATCTGTTCTTTCAAGACACTGACCTCAACATGAAAGCCAGACAACAACTTAGCTTCAACACCCAGTCCCGCGCAAGCAGGAAATATTTGAGAGCAAGTCACTAGAACAGACTTAGCTGCTAGAACAGGAAGCAAGAGGCTGTGTCACCAGTGGGGTCACTAGGGTTTGTGTTACCAGGTATGAGAGCTTGTTGCACCACCCCCATGATGGACTTCCTCCCATACCAGACAATACAGAATAAATTACAATATCATACTTACAGTCTAAATGCAGTGGCATCACTAGGGTTTGCTTTATTCATTCATTCATTCATTCATTCATTCATAAATATATCAGTACAAATTGCCCAACAAATCAGTAGCCAACAAAAAACGTAGTGGCCAACTCGATGGTACTCACACAACTAAGAGCACAATCCTAACCTGGAGTTAGGCTGACACAGTTGGGCCAGCAAAGTTTGGCTGGCACAAGGGACAGTGTAAAGCGTGTTTGGACCATTCTTAGAATCAGGGAGGATGGCACACGTCTGTATGTTGACCTCTCTGACTCCGAGAGTGGTCCAAATATACAGTACTTTACAATATCCTTTGTGCTAGCCAAACTTTGCTGGCCTAACTGCACCACCCTAACTCCAGGTTAGGATTGCACCCTAAATAAGAATTCTGGTATTAGCTCTGATACAGGGAAATGAGAGTTGACTCATATTAGCATCTTATTGGTTCCCTGCTGTGTCATAACAACACCTGAGAGCAGTGATTCTCAAACCTTTAAGCACTGGGACCCACAGTTTAGAACGACAATCTGTCCAGGATCCACTGGAAGTGCTGTCATGGCCGGAAGTGCCATCATTGTGAAACCAGAGCCTGCTGCTTTCCTGATAATGCAACAATAATAACCAAATCACCATTATAGCCACACTCTTTTGTTGCAGTTTCATATCTCCCAGTCCAGAACTGGTAGAAACTGGCAT